>WNWK01000108.1:794977-799977 GCA_009830355.1 Cherax destructor | reverse complement strand
AAATTTTTAATAATTTAATTTCACACCATTCAATTTAACTTTTCTTAATTAAAATGAAGGAATTTTTTTCTTGAAAGAAATTTAATTTTGAAGGATTGTCTACTTCAAAAGAATTTTTAAGGGAAGGAGGGGGAGAAGAAAGAGGGAGGAAAGACTCCTTTAATCACTGTTTCAGATATTAAAATCCTTGTTTTCTGCCTAATAAATACACACAGTCCTTTTTGACATCGAATATATACCTCGCTTTTGTATACTTCGCAATGGGTCCACAATGATGCGTTACAACAACTTGTATACTACTGCCAGACGGGTCTTTAATACATTAAACAACGTGTATTATAACGTTCTCTTGCGTGCTTTTGTAAGTCGTCATTCGTTAATTGTTTCGTAAATGAGAATAATTTTGATAGGTTGTTTGTCATTATTTTTTTCCTTCATTTTGGAAAGTAATAATTTTTGTTTTTGGGTTTGTAATTTTAGTGGGTTTTTTGAAGAGCTTTGATTTTGAAGGTTTTGTTTTCAATGGAGGAAAAAAATTAGCGTTAGAATTTTGACAATCAAAATTTTGATATTAATGTTATAATGAAAAGTTTTAGAGAGAGAGAGAGAAGAGAGGAGAAAAAATTAAAGACAGTAACTAAAAAATCAAACGACACAGAAAAGAAAGTTTATTAACCTAGAGTTTCCCTTCATATTTCCTTTCTTTTCCTTTTTTTATCACATCTTCAACCTCTCCCCTCAACTGCTAATCAACTTCCCTCCCATCTTTCAACTCCTTCTACTCTCCTACATCAAAATTCCATTATCTGTCTCTTCCATTACCTCTCCTTCGTCACTTCTTTGTTATTCTCCCTTTATCATCGTCTTCTTCCGCGTCTTCCTTCATCAACGCTTTCTTTATGTCTTCCGCGTGGTGAGAAGCCGCTAGATAAAGCGGTGATGGAGGTACATCCTACAGCTTCAAGAAAGTATAATGGGACTCCAGAGGCCAGAAATCATTCAGAACTTTCCAAGGAGATGAGTCAGGTCCAGGAGCTATGACTCATCCCCCTGCTGTTACATCTCAGGGCTTGCTACGTTCAAGGACCTCGGTTCGAGCCTCCGTCCATTCTCTAGTTTGGTTCTGACCTGAAACAGGTGACCCAGCTAAGCGCTGAGAGGTCAAGGTGCGTCAGGTCAACAAAGCTTCAGCCAACATTCTTGTAGTAACATCATTCTTGTAGTAACATCATTCTTGTAGTAACATTCTTGTAGTAACATCATTCTTGTAGTAACATTCTTGTAGTAACATCATTCTTGTATAACATTCTTGTAGTAACATTCTTGTAGTAACATTCTTGTAGTAACATTCTTGTAGTAACATTCTTGTAGTAACATTCTTGTAGTAACATTCTTGTAGTAACATTATTCTTGTAGTAACATTCTTGTAGTAACATTCTTGTAGTAACATTCTTGTATTAACATTCTTGTAGTAACATTCTTGTAGTCATTCTTGTAGTAACATTATTCTTGTAGTAACATTCTTGTAGTAACATTATTGTAGTAACATTCTTGTAGTAACATTCTTGTAGTAACATTCTTGTAGTAACATTCTTGTAGTAACATTATTCTTGTAGTAACATTCTTGTAGTAACATTCTTGTAGTAACATTATTCTTGTAGTAACATTCTTGTAGTAACAACATTCTTGTAGTAACATTCTTGTAGTAACATTCTTGTAGTAACATTCTTGTAGTAACATTCTTGTAGTAACATTCTTGTAGTAACATTATTCTTGTAGTAACATTCTTGTAGTAACATTCTTGTAGTAACATTCTTGTAGTAACATTATTCTTGTAGTAACATTCTTGTAGTAACATTCTTGTAGTAACATTATTCTTGTATGTAACATTCTTGTAGTAACAACATTCTTGTAGTAACATTCTTGTAGTAACATTCTTGTAAGTAACATTATTCTTGTAGTAACATTCTTGTAGTAACATTCTTGTAGTAACATTATTCTTGTAGTAACATTCTTGTAGTAACAACATTCTTGTAGTAACATTCTTGTAGTAACATTCTTGTAGTAACATTCTTGTAGTAACAACATTCTTGTAGTAACATTCTTGTAGTAACATTCTTGTAGTAACATTCTTGTAGTAACATTCTTGTAGTAACATTCTTGTAGTAACATTCTTGTAGTAACATTATTCTTGTAGTAACATTCTTGTAGTAACATTCTTGTAGTAACATTCTTATAGTAACATTCTTGTAGTAACATTATTCTTGTAGTAACATTCTTGTAGTACCATCATTCTTGTAGTAACATTCTTGTAGTAACATTATTCTTGTAGTAACATTATTCTTGTAGTAACATTCTTGTAGTAACATTCTTGTAGTAACATTATTCTTGTAGTAACATTATTCTTGTAGTAACATTCTTGTAGTAACATTCTTGTAGTAACATTCTTGTAGTAACATTCTTGTGTAACATTCTTGTAGTAACATTCTTGTATAACATTATTCTTGTAGTAAATTCTTGTAGTAACATTCTTGTAGTAACATTCTTGTAGTAACATTCTTGTAGTAACATTCTTGTAGTAACATTCTTGTAGTAACATTCTTGTAGTAACATTCGTGTAGTACCATTCTTGTAGTAACATTCTTGTAGCAACATTCTTGTAGCAACATTCTTGCAGCAACATTCTTGTAGTAACATTCTTGCAGCAACATTCTTGTAGCAACATTCTTGCAGCAACATTCTTGTAGTAACATTCTTGCAGCAACATTCTTACAGCAACATTCTTACAGCAACATTCTTACAGCAACATTCTTACAGCAACATTCTTACAGCAACATTCTTACAGCAACATTCTTACAGCAACATTCTCTCAAGACGGTTCTGCCAGCTTTAGAGAGCTTTTTTTATTCCTCTCAAAAATCACCTCAGAGGTGGACTTTTCAGGTGATTTCAAGGACGTACTGTAGATAGCAATTACTGATGTTCATGTGCAATGTTGCACGGAAGATTGTCTCAGTGATATGGATTCACATTAATTTATGTAGTAGAGAGAGAGAGAGAGAGAGAGAGAGAGAGAGAGAGAGAGAGAGAGAGAGAGAGAGAGAGAGAGAGAGAGAGAGAGAGAGAGAATCCTGCTGTATGCTGTTACACCCTTCTTCTCTATGGACACTTTTATCCATAAAAAACAATGGTTTTAATTATAACCATAAAGAACCAAAAGGCACAATACGTGACTGGAACAATACACAAATAACCCACTCACATGAGAGAGGAGTTTACGACTATTTACAAAGTCACTGTGACTTTGTAAATGGTCCAAGTCGGACCGAAACGTCGTCGTAAGCTCCTCCCACCAATGTGCTAATTATTTTGTGTATTATAACCATAATTTTAAAAGGGGTTGGATGAGTAAGCCAGTGGAAGGCCTCGGTCAGATGACCAAAAGCGGGTCATCATATGACTAAGACCTGTTTTCTGGCCAACTGTACCTAACTTAACCTTGTACATAATCGACGTACATGTAGTACAGAGAGAGATTAAAAGTTGCATTACAATCTACTCATTCATCTCCTTCATTTCCCCTTTTATTGACCACTGCTGTTAAGCCGGTGCTACTGTACCGCTCACTACAACAGAGTGTCGTAATAATACTCGGCTTAATGGAGTTACTAACATATCCTTGACGTCAGTAATCATTCCCAGTTGGATTCGTTTAAAAAAAAAGACCCATTGTGACCTCTGTAATCGTATTTTTTTTAGCCCCTCAGCTCACAGGATAAGCTTTGGGTGCACAACAAATTCTCACTCTGGCTCACACAGTGTTTGTTGTGTGACACAGATTGTGACCCCCCACAGTGCAAATCATTTTTAGTGGATAATTCTTGCAGAATTATTTTTATAAATGATATGTCTGTACATGTTATTAGTATTAGAAATAATTTGTAACAGTGTACTTATAAAAAAAATGTTTTGATGCAACTTGCGTGAGGTAAACAGCATCGCTGGTCATTGCTTGACCGTCAAAATGGCGGACGCTCACCCTGTATACGTCACGTTGAAACTCGCTGTAGGTGATTGTGTCTACCAGCACACATGAGCGCGTAACTTTGTTGGCACTACGATAAGAGCGTGGCACTGCGAAGCCACTGCCTTCCTAATGCTTACCTCAATGCTTTGATAATTATTTTTATTATTATTATTATTATTATTATTATTATTATTATTATTATTATTATTATTATTGTAATTATTATTGTAATTATTATTATTATTATTATTATTATTATTATTATTATTATTATTATTATTATTATTAATATTATTATTATTATTATTATTATTATTATTATCTTCACAACCAAGTCGTAAACCACAGTGCCGACCTCTGTGCCATGACGAGATCTTACACAGTCTTTCCCATTTCACTGCATTATGCATTTCACTCCGTCTTGACCACTTATCTTCGCTAAATCAAGATAGAGGCTTGCATAACCCTTCCGCACCTCCAGTAATAGTGTATTTGACCTTGATCTGACTGGTGTGGTGGGTAGTTGTGTACCTGGTGGTGACCTGTACAAGTGTCGAGCAGTCATCACTCTCCTGGTGGTGACCTGTACAAGTGTCGAGCAGTCATCACTCTCCTGGTGGTGACCTGTACAAGTGTCGAGCAGTCATCACTCTCCTGGTGGTGACCTGTACAAGTGTCGAGCATTCATCACTCTCCCAGGATATATATATTTACCTTCCTGCCTGGATTCTCTCCTCCTAAACTCACGAAATCGTAATTACACACTTGTAAACAAATCACGGAACGGTTGGGGTTTGAACTCATGGCGCAGTTTCGAAGTGATTTAGACCAAGATTAAACTTAATACACCGCCGGGTCATTTTACAGTTTTTTTTTTATTTCATAAATAAATTTTGAATTTAAATTCGCTATTTACCTTTTTTTAATATTTTTTTTTTTGGTTGGTGTTTATATTAAAGTAACAAGAAAATAG
>WNWK01000108.1:762477-787477 GCA_009830355.1 Cherax destructor | reverse complement strand
CCCCTCTGGCAAGACAGTGATGGAGTGAATGATGAAGAAAGTTTTTCCTTTTCGGGCCACCCTGCCTTGGTGGGAAACGGCCGATGTGTTATTAAATATATATATATATATATATATATATATATATATATATATATATATATATATATATATATATATATATATATATATATATATATAAGCATGTTTAAAATATAAATACATCTACAGCATAAAATTTCTATTTTATCTTTAATAAATATAAGTTGAAACAAAATACGCATTACTCGGGTTTATCTATAAAAATTGTATTTTTCCATATAGAAGATAAAGTGCATAGTATCTGTGCTGGTAAAAGGGATGGAAAAATGTATTTTTGTAGATTGGAATAAATTGGTCATGTAAGTGATTGTATTAAAACTAAAATCAAACAGAGATTTTGGATGTGAATTTTGTGGGTGAATAGTGGTGATTGTGTGTGTGTGTGGTGGTGGAGTGGTGGTGATTGTGTGTGTGGGTGGTGGTGGAGTGGTGGTGATTGTGCGAGTGTGTCTGTGGTGATGGAGTGGTGGTGATTGTGTGTGTGTGTGTGTGTGGTGGAGTGGTGGTGATTGTGTGTGCGTGTTTTTGTGGTGGTGGAGTGGTGGTGATTGTGTTTGTGTGTGTGTTTCTTGTGGTTGTGACTGTGTATGTGTGTTTGTGGTGGTGTAATGGGTGATTGTGTGTTGGAGGTGGAGTGAGGGGTATGTGTTTGTGGTGGTGTAATGGTGGTGATTGTTTTCGTCGTGGTGGTGATTGTATTGTATATTGGTATTTAAAAAAAGAGTTTTAAATATTGATGTTTTATGACATAATTTCTCGTGTTATCAAGGACCTAGACCTTGATAATGTGATAAATAAAAAAAAGCGCTTGGAATTTCACTATTTTTTTCACAGTAGTTGCTTTGAACTTTTCGAGTACCTGCTGGCACCACTTTCTAGCACTTGCAAGGCACTGGCAAGTGCCTGCTGCTGCTGCTACGGACTTGCTACTTAATATCAAGGGAATTTAGGTACACGGACTCCCTCTGCTGGACCTCAAGCGAGTGGCTAGGGACTTGGGAACTTAGGTACTTAGTATTAACTTGGTACATTTCCCTTGGGCTAGCTGACCCCTGAGTAGGAAACCAGGGCAGAGGTCAGAGAGCGGAGATTAAGTTTTGAATTAGCAAAATCTTGCATTAAAGAAAGGTAATATATATATATATATATATATAGATAGATAGATAATTATATGCAAAATCTTGCATTTGAAAAGAAAAACTATCTTGGATATATCCAACGTCTTGGATATATCCAACGTCTTGGATATAAGAAAAACTCACCAACGTCTTGGATATAAGAACAACTCACCAACGTCTTGGATATAAGAAAAACTCACCAACGTCTTGGATATAAGAAAAACTCACCAACGTCTTGGATACATAAACGAATCACTAACTGAGATAGTCACAAAAACACATCCACATGTCACATTACTTTTCACTGTCAGTAAAGTTTAGCAGCTCTGAATGAGTCCTCTGAGCTTAGCACTGTCGCTGAATGTAATATACCAAATGTTATCACGAGATTTTGCCACGAAAGACCCGGAAACTGAGAAAAAGTCTCGGAAGAAGAAATACTTCCCAAGGCGTGATACTGAGACCACATCTGTTTCTTTAAAAAAGTATATATCATATAAAGACTTCTAAATCACTGCTTGCAGATGTGTAATTGTTTATTAACATATTGGTCGTCTCCCACCAAGGCAGGTGACCCGAAAAAGAAGAAAAACTTTCACCATCATTCACTCCATCACTGTCTTGTCAAAGCCGCGCCAACACTACAGTTATGAAACTATAGGATTAGTAAGTGGTTGCTGGAGTTCAACCACGGCAAGTGGTGGTTGACCTCTAGGGATGAGAAGACCAGAAATTGAGTACAGTCTTCATACACAGGGGTTGCAAATCTAACTGCTGCTGCTGCTGTTGTTGCTGTTGTGTTGCTCCAGTTGTTTACGTTGTTGTTGCTGTTGTGCTGTTCCAGTTGCTTTTGTTGTTACTGCTGCTGTTGTTGCTGTTGGGTTGTTGTTGCTTCTGCTGTTGTTGTTGTTGTTGTTGTGATGTTCCAGCTGCTAACATTTTTTGCTGTTGCCGCTGTTATTGTTTTTTTGCTTTTGTTTTCGTTAGTGATGTTATTACTACTGCCGTTGCTGTTGTTGTTATTGCTGCTGTGTTTTACACCTGTTTACACTGTTGCCGCTGTTGCTGTTGCAACAGTAGAGTCACTGACAAAGTTCAAGGAGAGTCACTAAAAAAACTCAAGGAGAGTCACTAAAAAAACTCAGGGAGAGTCACTAAAAAAAACTCAGGGAAAGTCACTAAAAAAAACTCAAGGAGAGTCACTAAAAAAACTCAGGGAGAGTCACTAAAAAAAACTCAAGGAGAGTCACTAAAAAGTTCAAGGAGAGTCACTAAGAAAAGTTGAAGTCAAATAAGGATTAGAAGAACTAATTAACTCTGCAGGAGGCGGGGAGGAGGAGGAGGAAGAGGAGGAGAAGAAGAAGGCAAGGAGGAGGCAAGGAGGCAAGGAGGAGGCAAGGAGGAGGAGGAGGAAGAGGAAGAAGAGGAGGTTCCCGGGAGTGTTTTTGTTCCTTAATGGAGTGCAAAGTGACTGACTTAACCTCAGACTTTATAAAGTCTCGTACTTTATAAAATCTTGGAGAACCTAAAGTTTTGGTCTTTCTAAGTCTTAGAGTGTCTAAGGACCTTAACCTTCTCACAAGTACGAACACTTGTCAATTCTCAATAATTTTCCACATGGAGACAGAAACTCAGAAGGTTAATTAATCTGTATATTTCGATTCCCTTCTGGGATCCTCTTCAGCTGTGAGCATATGCTGTACTTTTCTGAAGATTGATGGACTGAGCACATAGACTCCAGGCTGAGGGACTGATTACCTCAAACTCCTCCTCCTCCTCCGTTCTTCTCTGTAATGGACTGATGAAGCCACTGGCTGGCGAAACGTGTCCTCTATAAAGATTCCCAAATGTCGCACAACTAGTCGTTTTTCTAAAGTATTTACGTCATTGATTCAGTAACAGTTACTACCCCTGTCTCCTTTCTCCACTCCAACCTTGATCACCTCTCTTTTCCCCTCCTCCCCTTCCTCAGGTGCTGTACGACCCCTACGTATTTACCGCTTCTACATTAATACAGTAATCTCATTCCCTATTTATCCTCTCCTATGCCCCTCCCCCTTTCTAAAAAAAAAGAAGGGTTAGTGTTGACGGTGAAACAGTTTGGTAAAATAATTTCATAAAGCCAACTTAACAGTCCAATATACGAAATAAAAGCAGTATATATATTGGTGGGAGGTATATCTGCTCCTCCCCTCCCGTGTATTCACTCGGATATATCCCACAATGCACTTTGGTAAACAAACTCTGACGTCATGAGCTGAGGATACCAGACGTCACTTTTGATGCTGAGGAATAATTTCAGAAGTCATTTTTTCCCCATAATTGATCTTGTTTTCAATGAAAATTTAAGAAGAGGAAACGATATGCAGGTTCGAAGTATGTGGTCAAAATGTATGTTGTCACGGGGATTGTTATGTTGCTGACTTGTATGTTGCCACGTTATGTTGCTGACTTGTATGTTGCCACGTTATGTTGCTGACTTGTATGTTGCCACGGTGTTATGTTGTTGACTTGTATGTTGCCACGGTGTTATGTTGCTGACTTGTATGGTGCCACGGTGTTATGTTGCTGACTTGTATGTTGCCACGGTGTTATGTTGCTGACTTGTATGTTGCCACGGTGTTATGTTGCTGACTTGTATGTTGCCACGGTGTTATGTTGCTGACTTGCATGTTGCCACGTTATGTTGCTGACTTGCATGTTGCCACGTTATGTTGCTGACTTGCATGTTGCCACGGTGTTATGTTGCTGACTTGTATGGTGCCACGGTGTTATGTTGCTGACTTGTATGTTGCCACGGTGTTATGTTGCTGACTTGTATGTTGCCACGGTGTTATGTTGCTGACTTGCATGTTGCTAAGGGGCTTGTTATGTTGCTAAGTTGCATGTTGCCACGGTTTTATGTTGCTATTGCATGTTGCCACGGGGTTTGTTATGTTGCTAGTTGTATGTTGCCACGGGGCTTGTTATGTTGCTAAGTTGTATGTTGCCACGGTTTGTTATGTTGCTAGTTGCATGTTGCACGGGGTTTGTTATGTTGCTAAGTTGCATGTTGCCACGGGTGTTATGTTGCTGATTGTATGTTGCCACGGGGCTTGTTATGTTGCTAGTTGTATGTTGCCACGGGTTTGTTATGTTGCTAGTTGATGTTGCCACGGGCTGTTATGTTGCTAATTGTATGTTGCCACGGTGTTATGTTGCTGACTTGCATGTTGCTAAGGGGCTTGTTATGTTGCTAAGTTGCATGTTGCCACGGTTTTTTTATGTTGCTAAGTTGCATGTTGTCACGGGGTTTGTTATGTTGCTAAGTTGCATGTTGTCACGGGGTTTGTTATGTTGCTAGTTGATGTTGCCACGGGGTTGTTATGTTGCTAGTTGTATGTTGCCACGGGGTTTGTTATGTTGCTAAGTTGCATGTAGCAACGGGTTTGTTATGTTGCTAAGTTGTATGTTGCCACGGGGCTTGTTATGTTGCTAAGTTGTATGTTGCCACGGGGCTTGTTATGTTGCTAAGTTGCATGTTGCCACGGGGTTTGTTATGTTGCTAAGTTGCATGTTGCCACGGGGCTTGTTATGTTGCTAAGTTGTATGTTGCCACGGGGTTTGTTATGTTGCTAAGTTGCATGTTGCCACGGTTGTTTTTATGTTGCTAAGTTGCATGTTGCCACGGGGCTTGTTATGTTGCTAAGTTGCATGTTGCCACGGGGCTTGTTATGTTGCTAAGTTGTATGTTGCCACGGGGTTTGTTATGTTGCTAAGTTGTATGTTGCCACGGGGTTTGTTATGTTGCTAAGTTGCATGTTGCCACGGGGTTTGTTATGTTGCTAAGTTGCATGTTGCCACGGGGCTTGTTATGTTGCTAAGTTGTATGTTGCCACGGGGTTTGTTATGTTGCTAAGTTGTATGTTGCCACGGGTTTGTTATGTTGCTAGTTGTATGTTGCACGGGTTTGTTATGTTGCTAAGTTGCATGTTGCCACGGGGTTTGTTATGTTGCTAAGTTGCATGTTGCCACGGGGCTTGTTATGTTGCTAAGTTGCATGTTGCCACATGGTTTGTTATGTTGCTAAGTTGCATGTTGCCACGGGGTTTGTTATGTTGCTAAGTTGCATGTTGCCACGGGGCTTCGTATGTTGCTAACTTGTATGATTTGGCTACTGTATTATACTGTTCTCTGTTATATTTGATCTGTTATCTTTTAGTAATTCAGGGAATTATGGTGTGGGATCCTCTGTAAAAACCTGCATTTGTGGTCACAGTGGTGGCCCATGCTAACCTCCCTATGATGTGTAGAAATATATCTAGCTGGATGAATCTCATTAGAATCAGCTGGCCCAGTGGTTAACGCACTGGCCTGGAGTTTTACGACCCATTCACCATGGTTTCAAGTCCCACCAGTTCTCTGATTAATTGCCTTCTCCAGGGCAAGGTCTCCGACAAGGTCTCCTAGGCTGGAAAGGAAAGATTACAGGCTTAAGAAGTGTTAAGAAGGAAATAGGGAAAGTAACGTGTGCACAGCATGGAGGAAGAGGTTTGTAAGATTGACCTGTCATCTTAGGTGTGTGTGTGAGAGATCAGCAATCCTGCCAAAGTGCAAAACATTTAACAGGATTCCATCCCACGCTGTGTTGTTAACTACTGTGACCCGTAGCTCAGTGGTACAGCGATAGGCTCTCAACACACACACACACACATACACACACATACACACACTACACACACACACACACACACACACACACACACACACACACACAACACACCACATACACACACACACACACACACACACACAACACATACACACACACACACACACACACATCACACACACACACACATACACACACACACACACACACACACATCACACACACACACAACACACACATACACACACACACACACAACACACACACACACACACACACACACACACACATACATCACACACACACATACACACACACACACACACACACACACACACACACACACACACACACACACACACACACACACATACACACACAACACACACACACACACACACACACACACACACACACACACACACACACATACACACACACACACACACACACACACACACACACACATACACCCCACACACACACACACACCCCACACACACACACACACACACACACACATACACACACACACACACACACACATAACATACACACATACATACACACATACACACACACACACACACACACACACACGATAAAATGAAGACATTCCTTGTCATAAAGACCTGACACCTAACAATCCCCGTTATTACTGCTCCATTAGCTGGCTCACACCTGTAACAGACAAATAATACCTATATACAGCTATCCCCCAGACACCTCCACTTAAAAGTGGTAAGTGGCTCCTTCATTACTCGCTGTCAACACCTTATCTGTTTTATTGTGTGTGTGTGTGGTGTGTGTGTGTGTGTATGGTGTGTGTTGTTGTGTGTGTGTGTAAGTGGTTGTGTGTGTGTTGTTGTGTTGTGTGTAGTGGTGTGTGTGTGTGTGTGTGTGTGTACTCACCTATTTGCTCACCTATTTGTGGTTGCAGGGGTCGAGTCATAGCTCCTGGCCCCGCCTCTTCACTGATTGCTACTAGGTCCCTCTCTCCCTGCTCCATGAGCTTTATCAAACCTAGTCTTAAAACTATGTATGGTTCCTGCCTCCACTACGTCACTTTCTAAGCTATTCCACTTCCTGACAACTCTATGACTGAAGAAATACTTCCTAACATCCCTTTGACTCATAGGAGTCTTCAACTTCCAATTGTGACCCCTTGTTTCTGTGTCCCTCTCTGGAACATCTTGTCTCTGTCCACCTTATATATTCCTCGCAGTATTTTATATGTCGTTATCATGTCTCCCTAACACTCCTGTCCTCTAGTGTCGTCAGGCCGATTTCCCTTAACCTTTCTTCGTAGGACAATCCCCTTAGCTCTGGGACTAGTCTTGTTGCAAACCTTGCACTTTCTAATTTCTTCACGTGCTTGACCAGGTGTGGGTTCCAAACTGGTGCTGCATACTCCAGTATGGGCCTGACGTACAGAGTCTTGAACGATTCCTTAGTGAGGTATTGGAACGCTATTCTTAGGTTTGCCAGCCGCCCGTATGCTGCAGCAGTTATCTGATTGATGTGTGCCTCAGGAGATGTGCTCGGTATTATACTCACCCCAAGATCTTTTTCCTTGAGTGAGGTTTGCAGTCTTTGGCCACCTGGACTATACTCTGTCTGCGGTCTTCTTTGCCCTTCCCCGATCTTCATGACTTTACATTTGGCAGGGTTAAATTCAAGGAGCCAGTTACTGGACCAGGCTTGTAGCCTGTCAGGTCTCTTTGTAGTCCTGCCTGATCCTCGACTGATTTAATTCTTCTCATTAACTTCACATCATCTGCAAACAGGGACACTTCTGAGTCTATCCCTTCTGTTATGTCATTCACATATACCAAAAACAGTACAGGTCCTAGAAGAGATTAAGAGGAAGAGGGGGTTCTGCTACGGCTCCTGGTCCCCATCTCACAATCCCAAAAGTCAATACAAAATTCCTGGCCTTATATGGCCACTATCGTACCTCTTCATTGAACTGCGTATTACTCTGTTCTCACCACTTCCCAACCACTGAAGGAATACATTTTAACGTCTCTTCTGCTTATTCTAGTCTTCTGTTTGCCCTTAATTGCTGCTTATCTCCTTTGAAACATACTTGCCTTGTAATGTTTCCTGACGAACAAAACACCACCAGCACCTGTGTCTGTTCGATCGTATCATCTAAGTATCTTGTATGTCCTGAAGATGTCTCACCTGTTTCTGATATAATTTTGGGTGAAAATCTTCACCTTCCTATCTATTTTACTCTATTTACTTGAGGATTCTCCATTATCTGTCCACTAATCTATCCACTAATCTATGCGCCGCCTGTCTACTAATGAATCTACTATATATCCACTACTTATTCCCTATATATCCAATAATATATCCACTATCTATTTCCTATATATCCAATAATCTATCCACTATCTATTCCCAATCCTGTGAGTCAATTGCTTCATCCATTATTCAACTTGCTAGCGTCGCTCTCACCGTTGCATCAAATTGAAAGATCAATTGAACTGTTATTCCATGTACGTTGCATTTTTCCTCTTGCAAGTTTAGCTGGGGAAACGCTTTTGCTTCGAGGAGTTGGAGCTGCCCAGCAGGCAGTGTATAATCCCTACGGTTTTAACGGTTCCCAGTTAATATAATAATAATAATAATAATTGTTATTACTATAATGATAATGATGATAATATTAATAAAACAATAAATTAAATTAATAATAATATATAATAATAGTTCTAATAATAATAATTAAAATTATAATTAAAATAATAATAATAATAATAATAATAATAATAATAATAATAAAATTAATGATAATAATTCTCTCATCTCTTCATCATCTACTTTCTTCTATCTACACCTACACCTCCTCCTCCTCCTCGATCTCCTCTTCTTCTCCTTCTCCATCTCACCTTCATCTCCCCCTCCTCCCAGGAAGGGGGCATCACCCCCCATAATTTAGCTTATCATTCCACTGCCGCTTAGGAAGTCGACTAATATCTTGTCAGTCACTGATATTAGTAGCTGGGTGCTAGGTGCTAGTGCTAGGAGAGAGGGCTGGGGCTAGGAGAGAGGTGGATGGGGCTAGAAGAGAGGGCTGGGACTAAAAGAGAGGGCTGGGACTAAAAGAGATGGCTGGGACTAAAAGAGAGGGCTGGTGCTAGGAAAGAGAGCTTTGGCTAGGAGAGAGAGGGCTGGTGCTAGGAAGGAAGGAAGGTTGGTGCTAGGAAAGAGGGCTGGTACTAGGAAAGAGGGTTGGTGCTAGGAAAGAGGGTTGGTGCTAGGAAGGAAGGAAGGTTGGTGCTAGGAAGGAAGGAAGGTTGGTGCTAGGAAAGAGGGTTGGTGCTAGGAAAGAGGGTTGGTGCTTGGAAAGAGAGCTTTGGCTAGGAGAGAGAGGCTGGTGCTAGGAAGGAAGGAAGGTTGGTGCTAGGAAAGAGGGTTGGTGCTAAGAAAGAGAGCTGGGGCTAGGAGAGAGGGGCTGGTGCTAAGAAAGAGAGCTGGGGCTAGGAGAGAGGGGCTGGTGCTAAGAAAGAGAGCTGGGGCTAGGAGAGTGGCAAATATAACTCCCTGTTATTAAAAGAGTCAAGAGGAAGGCGAAATTATTTTAAGAACAATATTTAGAGTGTTGTGAACATGTTATTAATTAAGAAAGAGTAATAAAGAGTGAGAATAAAGAGCAATAAAGAGTGAGAATAAAGAGCAATAAAGAGTGAGACGGTGTGAATTAAGTCATAAGTCATTAAAACCATCATTGTTAGGCCTTGGAAATATTAGTGAGAAGGACCTGCCTAGTATGGGCCAGTAGGCCTACTGAAATGCTTCTGATATTTTTTTTTTGTAAATTTCTGCTTGAGTGCCTATTTGTTCCCCTGCTTGACTGCTTGTTTTTGTGCCTACCTGAATGCTTGACTGCCTGCTTGCCTGCTTGACTTCCTGCTTGACTGCCTGCCTGTTTGACTGCCTGCTTGACCTCTTGCCTGCTTGACTGCCTGCCTGACTGCCTGTACTTACCTATATGTGGTTGCAGGGGTCGAGTCACAGCTGTCTACCTACATGCCTGCCTGTCTATATACATGTCTGTCTAGCAAAAAAAAAAATCCCTCAAAATTATACAAGCTTTGAAATCAAAATTATACGAAGAAAAAAAATCGAAAATTATATAAATAAAAAATAAAAATATGTAAAGAAGAAAAAATATCAAAATTATCCCTCCCAAAAAAAAAAAAAAAAATCTCAGACGAAAAAAAAACAAGGGTCAGACGTCTTCTAAATAATAATCTGAAAGAGAGAGAGTGAGAGAGAGAGAGAGGTGTTATTTTTTCAGAGATTATATGGTAATTAGCGTCACCCATGGAACAGGTTGTCAGGGGAAGGTCATCCAGGAGTAATTAATTGGATGCTATAATTACCTAGAAGTGGGATCGTTGGTAATTGCTATAATTAGGGAAGACCATTGATAATCCTGCCGCTATCTGTCTAGCAGATAATTGGTGTTATTAGTGTGTTGAGAGAGGGATGGAGGATGTTTAAGGAAGAGAGGGGGACGGTGGTTGAAGAATGGAAAGGGGAGAGAAATGAAAAAAAAAAAAAATCTTTAAACATATGAGAGAATTTTTTAGAAAAAACGCAATTATAAATGAGTTCTTGCTAATTGTCCAATTTTACCTATTCGGCACGAAAAATAAAAACTTTCATCATCATTCACTCCATCACTGTCTTGCCAGAGGGGTGCTTACACTACAGTTATAGAACTGCAACATTAACACCCCTCCTTCAGAGTGCAGACACTGTACTTCCCATCTCCAGGACTCAAGTCCGGCCTGCCGGTTTCCCTGAATCCCTTCATAAATGTTACGTTGCTCACACTCCAACAGCACGTCAAGTATTAAAAACCATTTGTCTCCATTTTATCCTATCTAACACGCTCACACATGCTTGCTGGATGTCCAAGCCCCTCGCACACTAAACCTCCTTTGCCCCCTCCCTCCAACCTTTCCAAGGCCGACCTCTACCCCGCCTTCCCTCTACTATACAGATTTATACACTCTCGAAGTCATTCTTTTTCGTTCCAACCTCTCTACATGTCCAAACCACCTCAACAACCCCTCCTCAGCCCTCTGGATAATAGTTTTGGTAATCCCGCACCTCCACCTAATTTCCAAACTACGAATTCTCTGCATTATATATATATATATATATATATATGCAAGAAAACCACTATGAAAAAATAGAAGAATTCCAAGCGCTTTCGTGACTACTCACATTATCAAGGAACTATAGTTCCTTGATAATGTGATAGTCACACCTGAATTCTTCTATTTTTCATAGTGTTTTCTTGCATATTTTGATATCACCTGTTTACTGTGATCTTTTGCATATATATATATATATATATTATATATATATATATATATATATATATATATATATATATATATATATATATATATATATATATATATATATATATATATATATATATATATATATATGTATATATATTAATTCAAGTAATATTAGGTAATTACTTTGCCTTGATAACTACATTGTCAGGTGTAATTAAAATTATTTTTAGGATTGAACTTCCCTAATTTCCTCATTATTTTGACCTCTATATACCAAAAAAAAGCACTAATCAAGTGATTTTAGAAACCCTCCCAATTACTGTACACTTTTTCATGTACAGATACATGAGCCTCGTCGAGCTGGTGTACGGAATTATATTATAGATTATGTTGTTCTCTCCGTGTACTAAATTATCCTGACGATGATTATATTTGATTTTAAACACTCGTTTGGTGGTCTATTATTATTATTATTATTATTATTATTATTATTATTATTTTATTATTATTATTATTATTAACATTATTTTTATTAATAACACTATTATTAGTATTATTATTATTAATATTATTATTATCATTAAATATTTTTATTATTAATATTATTATTATTATTATTATTATTATTTTTATTATTATTATTATTATTATTATTATTATTATTATTATTGTTATTATTATTATTATTATTGTTATTATTATTATTATTATTATTATTATTATTATTATTGTTATTATTAAATTATTATTATTATTATTATTAGTATTATTATTATTATTATTATTGTTATTATTAAATTATTATTATTATTATTATTATTGTTATTAAATTATTATTATTATTATTATTATTATTATTATTATTATTATTATTATTAATTATTATTATTATTACTAATATTAAATTATTATCATTATTATTATTAAGTTAGAAGTTAAAATAATCAAAACTAAAATAATTCTAGTCTCAGGTTTGGTCTCATCTTTAAGGTTCAAATTTTCATTAATATTTTAAGCTGCTGAGCAAAATCCTTGTAGTCTTCCAAGGCACCAGAAGGTAATTAAAAAGGTAATTTATCCTTCACAAGAGCCATTTATCTGCGGAAGCTATGTATCTTTATAATTAGGAACCCCGTGGACTCATGTCCTGTGTGTGTGTGTGTGTGTGTGTGTGTGTGTGCGCGCGTGGTGTGTTTTGCAAAAGATTATTTTTAGTGTAGTAAATAATAAACAATGAATAATAATAATAATAATAATAATAATAATAATAATAATAATAATAATAATAATAATAATAATAATAATAATAATAATAATAATAATAATAATAATAATATATTATTATTATTATTATTATTATTATTATTATTATTATTATTATTATTATTATTACTATTATTATTATTATTGTTATTATTATTCTGGAGTGTACTCCTTGTCTTAGCTTCCCTTCCCTGGTCACGTTCTGACTGTCAAGTACCTCTCACCTTCCTTTCATCACTCCTCCCTTCCACTCTCATGCACTCTCCCTCTCCCTGCCTAGCCCTGCCTCACCCTGCCTCACTCTGCCTCTCCCTGCCCTACCCTGCCTCTCCCTGCCTAGTCCTGCCTCACCCTGCCTAGCCCTACCTCTCCCTGCTCTGCCCTGCCACATCCTGCCTCACAATGCCTCTCCCTGCCTCACCCTACCTCTCCCTACCTAGCCCTGTCTTTCAGTCTTCTACTTCTCTTGTCTCTTCCTGCTTCTAACTCCCCTTTTATCTCTTATTCTCCCTGTCTCTCATTCTTCCTCTGTCTCTCTCCCTCTACCTGAATCATTCTCCCTCTCGCTGTCTCTCCCTCTCCTCCCTGCCTCTCTCTCTCTCTTCCTCCCATCTTTACACTGACACCCTTGTTATCATTTTCCATTACCTCTCCTCCTCGTCCTCCTCCACGTCCTCCTCCTCTTCCTCCTCCTCCTACTCTTCCTTCTCCTCCTCCTCCTCCAGAAAGCGGAAGTAATACTCTCCAGAATTAACCCTGGTGTCTCAGAAGACTTTCCTTAACTTTCCTTGTACATTACTACCGAACTCTCCCAAACTTTCCCGCACACAATCCATCTTAAGAAAACTGAAAGGAAAGAGGATGGGTCTTTTTTAATTTCCTCTTTCATATATAGATTATTGTCTATGATCTATTGTCTATTTTTGCCTAGTCTGTCATCCCTCAGATAATTATCTGAGGGATATTGTTGGATATTTTTCATTATATCTATTGTTAGGTGCGTTATCCTGAGGATATTGTTGTATATTTTGTTATTATATCTATCGTCAGGTGCGTTATTTGTAGGATATTGTTAGATATTTTGATTATATCTATCGACAGGGGTGCTATTTTAAGACTTTTGCAAAGTGTAAAGGTTATAGGTTATTGGTAAATATATAGTCTATAGCCTAATGTATGTTCTGTATTGTAACGTATAGTCCGTTGTAAATTATATACTGGATTATTGTCATAAAATTACGGAGGCTTTTTGGACGTAAACCAGAACGCAGAAGTGGTCTACACGGGGCAGAAGTGGTCTACACGGGGCAGAAGTGGTCTACACGGGGCAGAAGTGGTCTACACGGGTATCACTGAGGCAGCTGACAAATGCGATCATGGCGTGATAGCCCATAAAACAAGATCGATTGGTAAAACAGGAAAAGTCGGAACACGGACAGTCGATTTTCTCTGACGACTAGAACCCACAGAGTAGTAGTAGTAGTAGTAGTAGTAGTAGTAGTAGTAGTAGTAGTAGTAGTAGTAGTAGTAGTAGAAGTAGTAATCGAAGAAAACTCTAGTCTTAAGAAAGTGAGTAGTTCAGTAGTCCGTGTTCTGTTTCTCATCCTCATAACAGACAAATAAAACCACTAGTCATAGCTGTGTCATCATTTTCGGACGATGCTAAAGTAAACACGAACGTTACCTCGGTAGAAGAGACAGTAAAACTGCAAGTATATATCAAGATGCTGTGAGAAATTCCAACTATACTGAGATATGGAAAGAATGAACTAGAAATTAACACTGGATGGCCGTCTTATAGAAGGAAATGAACACGTAAGAGACTTGAGTATAATAGTGTCAGATGACTTATTACGTAGATGACACAGTAGGACAAACACTGTGTAAGTCGGACAGTGAGAGGCTGGATACTGAGAATTCTCAAAACAAGAGAAGTAATGTCAGTGGTGGTACTTTTAACTTGTGTTCTCTTGTTATTAATATTGGTGGGTGATGACGGCTTCACTCAGGGCAGGAGAGATATCCCAGCTGGGAAACATACATAAATTGTTTACTGCCTCACACTATGAATGTACTCTCTGGAGTGAAGAATAGAGAGATAGCTGATAATATATACGTGGAAGATACTGGAGAGTCTGGTCTTAAATCTACACACTGCCATAACAATGTACTGGAGTGAGATATATGGGAAGAAGTGTAGAATAAATCCAGTGAAAAGCAGGGCACCATGATCACAATAAGAGAACACTGTATCAACATCCGTGGTCCAAGACTCTTCAACTTGCCACCAGCAAATATCAGAAATATTGCTGGAACAATCGTAGAAATGTTTCAGAGAAAATAATAATAATAATAATTATAATAATAATAATAATAATAATAATAATAATAATAATAATAATAATAATAATAATAATAATAATAATAATAATAATAACAATAATAATAATAATAATAATAATAATAATAATAATAATACCATTATTAATAATATTAATAATACTAAAAATAATACTAAAAATAATAAAATCAATAATAATAATAATAATAATAATACCGTACACTGAGAGGTGTATGGCTCTCAGCGTACACTGAGAGGTGTATGGCTCTCAGTGTACACTGAGAGGTGTGTGGCTCTCAGCGTACACTGAGAGGTGTATGGCTCTCAGTGTACACTGAGAGGTGTGTGGCTCTCAGCGTACAATGATAGGTGTATGGCTCTCAGCGTACACTAAGAGGTGTATGACTCTCAGCGTACACTGAGAGGTGTATGGCTCTCAGCGTACTTACACTGAGAGTTGACCTAAAAAAAAATCCACATTTTAAGGATTAATTAAAGTGTTGGTGAAGAGAAGTGCAGTCTTAATGACCCTCGTGTAGCAGACAGCCTTCAAAACCTGACGTTAGTTGATTATAGAATATTTATAATACTTAAGAGAGATCATTTGCTATTTCGACAACGATGCTAGTAATTGACACTTACTTTTATTGACCGACTTGGTTTTGTTTGAAGAGTAGGGCTTTTATTATTTTGCTTTAATTGTGCTTGTTGATTTTCTTTGTTTTACGCTTTATTTACCATCGTCACACCTCAGGTACGCACTTCACGTGCCTAATTACATCGTGGCAAGGCTTCACCTGTACCTAATTACTAATCAGGTAACACTGTTCATTTTCCCCCCTCTCTCGTTTGACTCAAATCTCTCAGCCTTTTTCAAGTGCGTTTATAAGTGGATTTATGGTGTCCACCTTCCACTCCACTACCACTTAGAACCCCATAGGGCCCCTCACGACCCGTCACGACACCTTCAGGAGACAAAAATCTAAGCAGGTCTGAATTACAAATTCTCTACTTCTCTATTAAAGCTTAACCCACTGCTTCTCTCTCTTCTCTCATTATTTTTCCCCCTGCCACCTGCAACCTCTCAGGTGCACTCAGGTGCACTCGTGGGGTCTCAGGTGCACCCACCTGAGCTCTCGTAGTCTGAATAGCGAGGGACGTGCCATCAGGCCTATCTGGAACCTAGTTAAGACTACAGGAAGACTTAACCATCTCCACACTCCTGCTTAACTTCACCTTCATTAATAATTCTAGACGGACTCCAATATATATATATATATATATATATATATATATATATATATATATATATATATATATATAAGTTAGTCATCAATATTATTCGTAAAACTAGATGGTGGGAAGCATGCAGGAAACCCACTGGGAAAAGAAAATATTACAGAGGCCTTTCACCGTACCTGGAGTCCATCATCAGAACTAAAAAAGAGAATCAGATCACAAAAAGCGGCACAGGTTTGTTGGTAAGACAGGATCGTGAAAGAGAGAGGTTTTGGCATTAGTGAGAGTGCCAGTGGGAGTGCCAGGAGTGTCAGAGAGATATGAGAGAGAGAGAAAGAGACTGGCACTGCAGATGTGCCGATGAGAACAGGGGATTCGGGTAAGAATAAGTGTTTACAGGTCGGTATATACGCAGGTCAAGAGATGAAGCAAAAGAAACAGCTGATTAAGAAAGAAAAACTTTGCCCTTCTGTCAAATTAAAAAAAAAAATATTGTAAAGAATCTTCAGAGCCTGATGGAATTTTTAGGGCAAAGTTGATGACCTATTTGCTCGAAAATGAAGACAATACGCATTGAGCTCTATCTTTAAAGACAAGCTGGCTTCTTTTCTTATCAAGTCATGACTTTATGAAGCACTACAGAAAGCAAAATAGGGCTTTATAAAGCTCTACACAGAGCAAAACATGACTTTATAAAGCTGTACACACAGCAAAGCATGACTTTATTATACTCTACACAGAGCAAAACATGGCTTTATAAAGCTCTACACAGAGCAAAACATGGGTTTATAAAGTCTACTCAAGCCCAACTTTATAATACTCTACACAGAGCAGAAAGTGACTTTAAAACTCTACACAGAGCAAAACGTGACTTTACATAGCTTTACACAGAGCAAAATGTGATACTGAAAAGTTCTTCCCAGAGCGAAACGTTGTCCCAGTTAGAGCTTCTTCCGTACCCTGTGTTATTTCTTCACTAATGATGGTAATACGATGTTTCGAACACAGATTAAGACTCTCAGTTTACCTAACGTCACCCAGTAGGTAACGCCATAAGAGTCAACTAACTCTTACTTAGTGTATATCACTAACTAACTAACTCTTAGTTAGTTGACTAGGTGAAAAGAAGGGCAGGAAGTGTAAGAAACCTTTCCCTGCCCAGGATGCGACCCACAACAGTCAACTAACACAGAGACCAGCGATGAGGGCCAGAAGCTGAGATTCGACCCCTGTAACCCCATAGAGGTGAGCACATATAGGTGAGAATACAGGTACCTATTTACTGCTAGGTGAACAAGGGCAGCACCTGAGAACCTATTAGGTGGGTGAAGTATACTCTAATGGATATATATATATATATATATATATATATATATATATATATATATATATATATATATATATATATATATAACTGGTAAAAGTCTTGAACTAAGATTAAAACAACATAAATATAGCATTAGAACTGGACAAGATTCTAATGCTCTATTTATTCATGTGAAGATTTTAACCATCCAATTGATTTTCAAAATGCTGAGAAGGTTGTATCAAGCAAGTCCATGGTTGAGAGGAATATAATAGAATCATGTTTCATTAAAAGCAGTTTTGAAAATAATATGAATATTTCTTTTGGTTTATATAAATTGGATTCATTTATAATTAATAAAATTTGGGAAGAATTTAATAATAAATTGGACTAATCTTAATTCTTGGGAAGAGTTTCAGGTCCTTTCTTATTTTCCTCTTCACAGAGTCGTGAGATGTTACGCTACTGTGAGGTGTAGTCTTTGTTAGTGTGATGTGACTGTGAGGTGTAGTCTCGCCCTTATATAAGCCCTTCTTGTCATGTTTCCTGTTATAGTTCCTTGATAATGTGAGTAGTCACGAAAGCGCTTGGAATTCTTCTATTTTTCATAGTGGTTTTCTTGCTATATATATATATATATATATATATATATATATATATATATATATATATATATATATATCTGTTTTTATTTGGTATATTGGGTTTGAAGCCTATCAACTATATGCTAGGGATTCAAAACTAACCCAAAAAGTTTTTTCCAGGTTTATAGAACAAAAGTTAGGGATAAGATAGGTCCCCTTAAAAATAACTTTGGGCATCTTACTGACAAGGAGAATGATATGTGCTCTATTTTTAATAATTATTTTCCTCGGTTTTCACACAGGAAGACATTAATAATATCCCAGTAATTAATTTTACAGAGGCCCAGAAGAAGATAAATTATGTAATATCACAGTCACTAGCGAAATGATTATGAAACAGCTGGACCGACTGAAACAAATAAATCGCCGGGTCCTGATGAGCTTTTTGCAAGGGTTCTTAAGGAATGCAAAATGGAACTCTGTGAACCAATATCTAACATTTTTAATTTATCTCTTCAAACAGGTGTAGTGTCTGATATGTGGAAGATGGCTAATGTAATTCCTATTTTTAAAGCAGGGGACAAGTCACTACCGTCTAACTACCGCCCAATAAGCCTGACCTCAATTGTAGGCAAATTACTAGAGTCAATTATAGCTGATATTATTAGAAGCCATCTAGATAACCATAATTTTAGTGGTTAGGGCTTTAAACTAGAAATAGTTAGTGGTATGGGTTTTGGGGGAAAACAGAGAAGTCCCAGTGTAGTAATATTATAAGTTGTAGGAGAACTAGTAATAGGCAGAATAAGGTGGATAGTGGAAAGCTAGTGACACTAGATGACAAGGACAGGAATAGGTATAGTGGAAAAACAGAGATGAGCAGGAAGGGTAAAGAGAAAGGAGGGTCTCTAAATATATATTACACCAATAGTCGTAGTGCTAGGAATAAGATGGACGAGTTGAGATTAGTTGCAAGTACGGGTAATATTGATGTTTTTGCAATAACTGAGGACATGGTTTAATATGAAAATCGGGACTTGCCTGCCGAATGTCACATTCAGGGTTTTAAATTGTTCCAAGTAGACAGAAGTATCGGGAAAGGGGTGGGGTGGCACTCTATGTCCGTGATCATTTAAATTGTTGCATAAAAACGGGTATAAAGTCTGAATTAACACATACAGAGTCTGTCTGGATAGAATTTTCAGAGGGGTGTGAAAAATTGATTTTAGGCGTGATTTACCGTCCTCCAAACTTAGATAGGGAACAAGGGAGACTACTTTGGGAGGAAATTGTTAAGGCCACAAGACACATAACGTAGTAATTCTAGGGGACTTTAACTTTAGTCAGATTGATTGGAATTTCATGACAGAATTTAGAATCTAACGACTTTTTAGAAGTAGTTCAGGATTGCTTTTGAAGCAGTTTGTAACAGAACCTACAAGGGAAATAACCTACTTGACTTGGTTCTGGCAAGCAAGGAAACCCTTGTTAATAATTTAGAAATTACAGAGGAACTCGGCTCAAGCGACCACAAGTCAATTACCTTTAGCATTGAATGGATGTATGATAGTAGGGATAATTCAGTAATGGTCCCAGATTTTCGCTTAGCAGATTATAATGGACTTAGAGAACACTTATCAACTGTGGACTGGGGTGAAGAAGAGAGGTATCAATATGACAGTTTTCTTAACACTATACAGGCTGCCCAAAGAACATTTATACCGTATAAAGAAATTAGATCAAGTAGAAATGACCCAAAATGGATGAATAATAGGCTCAAATATCTTTTAGGGCAGAAGAAAGGAATTTATAGGCGCATAAAAGAGGTGAGGGTCATCTTATAAATCAGTATACTGACATTAAGAGGGACGTTAAAAAGGGAATAAGAAAAGCTAAACGGGACTATGAAATTAAAGTTGCTAGGGATTCAAAACTAACCCAAAAGTTTTCCAGGTTTATAGAACAAAAGTTAGGGATAAGATAGGTCCCCTTAAAAATAACTTTGGGCATCTTACTGACAAGGAGAATGATATGTGCTCTATTTTTAATAATTATTTTCTCTCGGTTTTCACACAGGAAGACATTAATAATATCCCAGTAATTAATTTTTACAGAGGCCCAGAAGAAGATAAATTATGTAATATCACAGTCACTAGCGAAATGATTATGAAACAGCTGGACCGACTGAAACAAAATAAATGCCGGGTCCTGATGAGCTTTTGCAAGGGTTCTTAAGGAATGCAAAAAGGAACTCTGTGAACCAATATCTAACATTTTTAATTTATCTCTTCAAACAGGTGTAGTGTCTGATATGTGGAAGTTGGCTAATGTAATTCCTATTTTTAAAGCAGGGGACAAGTCACTACCGTCAAACTACCGCCCAATAAGCCTGACCTCAATTGTAGGCAAATTACTAGAGTCAATTATAGCTGATATTATTAGAAGCCATCTAGATAACCATAATTTGATTAATGATACCCAGCATGGATTCACGAGGGCCGTTCCTGCCTATCTAATTTATTAACCTTCTTCAGTAAAGCTTTTGAGGCTGTTGATCACGATAAAGAATTCGATATTGTTTATTTAGACTTTAGTAAGGCTTTGATAGAGTACCGCACCAGAGACTATTAAAAAGTGGCAGCTCATGGCATTGGGGGAAAAAGTGCTGTCATGGATCAGTCATGGCTCACCAATAGGAAGCAGAGAGTGTGCATAAATGGGGTTAAATCCGAATGGGGACTTGTAACAAGTGGTGTTCCACAGGGATCAGTCTTAGGCCCATTGTTATTTATAATATATATCAATGACCTTGATGAGGGAATTACTAGTGATATGAGCAAATTCGCCGACGACACGAAGATAGGTAGGATAATTGATTCAAACATAGATGTCATAGAACTTCAGGAAGATTTAGACAAACTTAATTCGTGGTCAGAAAAGTGGCAGATGCAGTTCAATGTAGATAAATGCAGGTTCTGAAGCTCGGGAGTGTCCATAACCCAAGCACTTATAGTTAAATAACGTAGAACTTAGCCATACAGATTGCGAGAAGGACTTGGGGGTGATGGTAAGCAGCAACCTTAAACCAAGACAGCAATGCCTAAGCGTACGTAATAAGGCAAATAGATTACTGGGATTTATATCAAGTGTTGCAACAGAAGTCCAGAGGTTATATTACAGCTTTATACATCATTAGTAAGGCCTCACCTAGATTACGCAGCTCAGTTCTGGTCTCCATATTACAGAATGGACATAAATTCGTTAGAAAACATTCAGCGTAGAATGACTAAATTAATACATAGCATTAGAAATCTTCCTTACGAAGAAAGATTGAAGACCCTAAAATTACATTCACTTGTAAGACGTAGAATGAGGGGGGACATGATCGAGGTATACAAGTGGAAAATGGGTATTAACAAAGGGGATATAAATAAGGTCTTGAGGATATCTCTCCAAGAGAGAACCCGCAATAATGGATTCAAGTTAGATAAGTTTAGATTTAGAAAGGATATAGGAAAGTATTGGTTTGGAAATAGGGTAGTTGATGAGTGGAACAGTCTGCCTAGTAGGGTTATTGAAGCTAGGACCTTGGGTAGTTTCAAATTTAGGTTGGATAAATTCATGAGTGAGAGGGGTTGGATTTGAGTGGGACTCGCGCATGAGTGGGTAGAATTGTCAAAGCTTATTTCTTGGGTAGCATTGAAGATTGGGTTGAGCAAATATTCTGTTAGTGGGACGGATTGTGAAGGACCTGCCTAGTATGGGCCAACAGGCCTGCTGCAGTGTTCCTCCTTTCTTATGTTCTTATGTTAACTACACAAGGGTCTTGAAGACTACGCTTCACCTATTCACCAAAATAGCACAGGACAGTTTTATAATTCAATATTATTAAATTAAACTCTCAGTGTATATACACAGAGGTACATACATCTCTTTGTATATACCCAGTGATATACACCTCTCAGTATATTTACAATGATAGATATCCATCACTCGTTGTATAAACATTGAGAAATGCATACACACCCCTCAGTGCATATATATACTGAGACATACACACCACACGGTGTATATAAACTGAGATACACACATCTCGGTATATAAATAGGCTTAGGGTCTCAAAGCCCTAATGCTTTGAAAGGCTGCAGTAATATCTCCATACTCAATGCTTTTGATGTGTTTAACATGCAGAAATATTTTATGCGTTAGTGGAAGTGTGTGTGTGTGTGTGTGTGTGTGTGTGTGTGTGTGTGTGTGTGAGTGTGTGTGTGCGTGTGAGTGTGTGTGTGAGTGTGTGTGTGTATGTGTGTGTGTATGTGTGTGTGTGTGTGTGTGTGTGTGTGAGTGTGTGTGCGTGTGAGTGTGTGTGTGAGTGTGTGTGTGTGTGTGTGTGTGTGTGTGTGTGTGAGTGTGTGTGTGTGTGTACTCACCTATTTGTGGTTGCAGGGGTCGAGTCATAGCTCCTGGCCCCGCCTCTTCACTGACTGCTACTAGGTCCTCTCTCTCCCTGCTCCATGAGCTTTATCAAACCTCGTCTTAAAACTATGTATGGTTCCTGCCTCCACTACGTCACTTTCTAGGCTATTCCACTTCCTGACAACTCTATGACTGAAGAAATACTTCCTAACATCCCTTTGACTCATAGGAGTCTTCAACTTCCAATTGTGACCCCTTGTTTCTGTGTCCCCTCTCTGGAACATCTTGTCTCTGTCAACCTTATCTATTCCTCGCAGGATTTTATATGTCGTTATCATGTCTCCCCTAACCCTCCTGTCCTCTAGTGTCGTCAGGCCAATTTCCCTTAACCTTTCTTCGTAGGACAATCCCCTTAGCTCTGGGACTAGTCTTGTTGCAAACCTCTGCACTTTCTCTAATTTCTTGACGTGCTTGACCAGGTGTGGGTTCCAAACTGGTGTTGCATACTCCAGTATGGGCCTCACGTATATGGTGTACAGAGTCTTGAATGATTCCTTAGTGAGGTATTGGAATGCTATTCTTAGGTTTGCCAGCCGCCCGTATGCTGCAGCAGTTATCTGATTGATGTGTGCCTCAGATGTGCTCGGTATTATACTCACCCCAAGATCTTTTTCCTTGAGTGAGGTTTGCAGTCTTTGGCCACCTAGACTATACTCTGTCTGCGGTCTTCTTTGCCCTTCCCCGAGCTTCATGACTTTACATTTGGCAGGGTTAAATTCTAGGAGCCAGTTACTGGACCAGGCTTGTAGCCTGTCCAGGTCTCTTTGTAGTCCTGCCTGATCCTCGACTGATTTAATTCTTCTCATTAACTTCACATCATCTGCAAACAGGGACACTTCTGAGTCTATCCCTTCTGTTATGTCATTCACATTTACCAAAAACAGTACAGGTCCTAGGACTGACCCTTGTGGAACCCCACTCGTCACAGGTGCCCACTCTGACACCTCGTCACGTACCATGACTCGTTGTTGCCTCCCTCTCAGATATTCTCTGATCCATTGCAGTGCCTTTCCTGTTACGTGTGCCTGATCCTATGGCTTTTGCATTAAGCTCTTGTGAGGAACTGTGTCGAACGCCTTCTTGCAGTCCAAGAAAATTCAGTCTATCCACCCCTCTCTCTCGTGACTTACTTCTGTTACCTTCTCATAAAACTCCAGTAGGTTTGAGACACAGGATTTTTCTTCCCTGAAACCGTGCTGGTTGTCGTTTATAAGCTTGTGTCTTTCTAGGTGCTCCACCACTCTCCTCCTGATGATCTTCTCCATGACTTTGCATACTATACACGTCAGTGACACAGGTCTATAGTTTAATGTGTGTGTGTGTGTGTCTGTGTGTCTGTGTGTGTGTATGTGTGTGTATGCATGTGTGTGTGTGTCATGACTGTACAAACAAAAATTATATATAAAATATTATTTTTTTACTAATATCACAAAAACTTTTTTTTTTGCAAAACGCAGGAAAATCATCCCTGGACGGTACCTGCCTAGTCGTTAGTGCCCAGCGTACCTAATTTACGAGAAAATTATCATCGGCAATAATCATAATCCTTCCTAACTGCCTCATATGCTCCGGAGAAAAAAAAATAATAATTACGAAGAAAAATAATAGACCCGCTACTTTAGAAATTAAAAGAAAACGACATATTATTAATTAAACTTTGAATATCTCTCTTTCTCTCTCTCTCTCTCTCTCTCTCTCTCTCTCTCTCTCTCTCTCTCTCTCTCTCTCTCTTTAATCTCTTTAAATGCTCGACTATTGTTTGACAATTTCCAAAGGTGATTTTCAAAGTAGCTTCAAAGCTTCGACCCAGGGAACAAGGGTAGATTATTTAGAGGAGTAGAATATTTAGAGAGATAGTGGAGTTTGTAAAAAAAAACTGGTAAGCCAGGGAAAGGTCTTAGTCTGATGGCCAAAAGTCTACAGATGTATTCAGTATAGTGAACAAGACTCGTGTCAGGAGAAACTATCCCATTTTTCCTGACAAACATTTCTCCCATCAAACTATCCTATTTTTATCGTCAAATAATCCTATTTCTATCAGATAATCCTATTTCTATCAAATTATCCCATTTCGTTTGTCAGACTATTTTATTTCTCCTGTCAAATAATCCCATTTCCATCAAACAATCCCATTTCTATTGTTAAACTATCACATTTCTTCGATTTAGCAATCCCATCTGTCAAACTTTCCCATTTGTCTGGTCAAGCTATCCCCCATTCTCCTGTCAAACTTGTCAAACTATCATACTGTTCCTGTCGTACTATCCCATTCCTCATGACAAACTATCCCATTTCTGTCACCACCACATTGTAAACTAGACTCTGAAGCACAACTAAAAGATCAAACAGAATCATTTTTACAAATCAGCAGCGTTTTAAATTTCGCCTCTCGTGTGCGAGGGCGAAATTGAGAGCCGACGTTGGCATAACATTGCAAATTGCGCGTTATTCTGCAATCGTGAGCAAAGACATATTGCCCACCATTGCAAACCTCTATTCATAGTAATACACAGCAGTGGGGGGAAATTAGGGCAGCTTGTCACGCAATAGAGTGATATATCGGAGAAATTTTGCACGGGGCACATTATCCTAAGTAGGATTTAAGTATGTT
>WNWK01000108.1:724977-757477 GCA_009830355.1 Cherax destructor | reverse complement strand
ATAATAATAATAATAATAATAATAATAATAATAATAATAATAATCAAGGTAATAGTAAGAAGAAGAACAGGAAGAAGAAGAAGATTAAGAAGAGTAGAAAGAATGGGAAGATGGTGTAGTGGAAGACGGTGAAAAAAGATGATTGACTGAGAGAATAATGAGAAAGAGGGAGGAGATACAATGAGAGATAACATGAGATAATAAGATGGAGAGAGAGAGAGAGAGAGAGAGAGAGAGAGAGAGAGAGAGAGAGAGAGAGAGAGAGAGAGAGAGAGAGATCAGTCAACACAAAAGTCTTGCAATAAAAAAAATTGTTTGCTTGCAAAAAAATTACCTCTGATCACACCCACATGTCTGTAAGACTCACTCATCCCACCCACCTGTCTGTAAGACTCACTCATCACACCCACATGTCTGTAAGACTCACTCATCCCACCCACATAGTCTCTAAGATTCACTCATCCTACCCACACAGTCTATAAGACCACTCATCCCACCCACATTCAACACATAAACAATGATCCTAGATCCTCTTCTCCCCACAAACAAGGCTAACTACCTTGTTTAAGCAACTAGTGAGAAGCTGTAGCCCTGGAAGAGGGCAAATCTTTCTCCAGCTGCCATAGTAACTAATACACCATGAACTACCACTGCTTGCTAGGTTGTGCTTCCTGTGTGACCGTAATAGTAGTAGCAATATCTGTGGTAGTAGTGGTAGTAGTAATAGTAGTAGTGAGAGAAGTAGTACATGTGGAGGTAGCAGCAGAGCAGCAATAGTTTTAGGACTAATAGTAGTCATGGTAATAGCAGGTATGGTAGTAGTTTCTTCAAGTATTTTCTGCTGAGTTTCAGTAAAGTGACGGAGAGGATTGGTATAAGCTGTTGGTGTAATTACTGTTGCTGAACGTGTGGCCAGCAGTAACAGCCTGGTTGATCAGGCCATGATCCACCGGGAGACCTGAAATACCCTCCAGGTAGACTCCTGATGGATATTACCGTTAGTTTTACTACTGCTACTGTTGCTACTGCTCCTGTTGTTGATGCTACTGTTGCTCCTGGCACTACTTCAGAAGTAGAAGAAGGAGAAGAAGGAGAAGAAGAAGAAGAAGAAGAAGAAGAAGAAGAAGAAGAAGAAGAAGAAGAAGAAGAAGAAGAAGAAGAAGAAAAGAAAGATAAAAAAAAGTAAACAATAACAAGACAACTAGCAACAAAATAAATAATAGCAACAAAAGCACATGCAATCGCCCCAATAAAAGTCATCACAAATATTGCTTTCCAAAAAAATAAGATCCTCATGCGAGCTGTTTTTGAAGTATCGCAGAATCAACACCAACTACTCAAGCTCTAAATATATCCTCATTAGTCAAAAAAATTCTTATTGATAAACCACGAATTTATTGCACGAATTATTTGTGAGTCAAAACAAATTTGTGTTTGGCCTCGTTATTCGTTTCTTGTATAATAAATTTTCAGCTTTTTCACATAAAGAACGATGGTTTATATACACACACACACACACACACACACACACACACACACATATATATATATATATACTAGTACTACTACTGACTTTACCACCACCATCACCATCACTACCATTACCACTATCGCTACCATCACACCATCACCACCACACCACCACCATCACCACTATCGCCACCACTACCACCATAAAAACCACCACCATCAACACCACCATCACCATCACCATCTCCACCATCACCACCACTACCATTACCACTATCGCCACCACCACCACCATCACCACCACTATCATCACCACCACCATCACCACCACCACCATCACCACCACCACCATCTGCAATGATCGTGTCATTGCATGCAAATGTTGCCATCTCTTGACTGGTCGTTGCTTGTGGTCAGTATCCTGGACGGGCATCCATCCCCTCTATCTGCAATTGCATCTGCACATGCAAATTCATACGTTTACACACACACACACACACACACACACACACACAGGAACAATCTGGAGAGTGATGTAGTGGAGGCAGGATTCATACATAGCTTTAAGAAGAGATACGATAAAGCTCATGGAGCAGGGAGAGAGTGACCCTAGTAGCGACCAGTGAAGAGGCGGGACCAGGAGCTGTGAATCGACTCTGCAACCACAAATAGGCGAGTACACACACACACACACACACACACACACACACACACACACACACACACACACACACACACACACACTTTAAATTTATTCATATAATATAAACTCTAATTAGTTGATAAATAATTTTTCTGTTTATAAAATTATGCCTAAAAAACCAACAAATGCAAAAATCTAAATAAAATACAAATTGTCAAAATTAATTTCATTAGAAATAACAAGTAAATATTATGAATAAAATTAAAAGTTCGCCAATTTCATTTTTTTCATTATTAAAATTTACCACTTTTTTAATTCACATAATGGAAAGAATTATATTTAAACGAGATCCGCTGAAACGTTTAACCTTCAGTGAAAACGTTTTTCAAACTCATTTCCACAAGTGTCAACGTTTAAACGTCTTTTAAAGTTTTCTTTCATCAAAAGTTTTAACCTAACTGAAAAACAATAATACTCTCTCTAAAAAAAGAGAGAGAGAGAAAGTTGTTTTAAATATATTCGTTTCATTTTACGAATGTTTACCTTACCGAAACGTTTGCCGATCACGCACGTTTCGTGTACCTGTGTCCAGGTAACTAGCCTCTGTTACCTCATTTCCCCCCATCTGCCCTCACGCACCATTTCACATATCTGGGATGTGGCTGAGAATGTGGTGAAATTAGAGTCCATACGCAGTTTTAGGAGTAGGTATGAAAGTGCCCATGAAACAAAATATAAATATGCATTGTAGAACAAGCCACATGATACCTTCTGTCATGCCTCGGAGAATTTACCATCCTTGCAACATTGCATAGCTCCTGACGACGCACGAGAGTGAGAAAGATCCAGAGCTAAAGATTTATCATCTACATGTGGCTTGTTCTGCATTGTTGAGATCGCCTCCTTGTGATTAAAAGTGTGATAATTTACGATTTTTAGCTAAGAAACTAGGTGAGAGAGAGAGAGAGAGAGAGAGAGAGAGAGAGAGAGAGAGAGAGAGAGAGAGAGAGGAGAGAGAGAGAGAGAGAGAGAGAGTTTAGGAGGCCAGAGGCCTTACCTCTACCCCAGCAGCAACAACAAGGAGAGTACAGCTAGTTGAGTACAGTTTGGTGAGTAGTGAGTACATATGTGGCTTGAGGACACATATGTACTCACTATGCATTTAAATGCATATGCATTTAATGTTTCAAAGATACATATGTATCTCCAAGACACATTCCTGTATCTCCAAGACACATTCATGTATCTCCAAGACACATTCATGTATCTCCAAGACACATTCCTGTATCTCCAAGACACATTCCTGTATCTCCAAGACACATTCCTGTATCTCCAAGACACATTCGTGTATATCCAACACATTCTTGTATATCCAACACACATTCATGTATCTCCAAGATACAGTCGTGTATATCCAAGAGACATTCGCGTATCTCCAAGACACATATATGTATCTTCAAGATACATTCGGGTGAGGACACAGTATTGGCTCAGTGTCCACTACAAATATTGAAACAGTTTGATGTCTACCGGAACGTCTGCCACAATTGGTGAATTGTGGGTATACGGAGAGGAAGAAGGAAGAGGAAGAAGAGAAGGAGGAGGAAGAGAAAGAGGAGGAGGAGGAGGAGGAGGAGGAGGAGGAGGATGGGGAGTGTGAAAAGAAGGAAGTGGGAAGAAAAGAGGGTGAAAAGTAGTAGGATATCTGAAACAGGAGAGAGAAAGAGAAAGAAGTGGAGAAAGAGAAGGAGGAAGACTGGTAGGAAAGAGGGGAAAAAATAAGAGGGGAAGGAAGATCAGCAGCGGAATAAGAAAAAGATGATGAGAAGGGGGGAGAGAGAGAAGAGGAGAGGAGAAGAATAAGGAAGAGGACATAGGAGAGAAGATAATAAGAAAAAGGAGGAAGAGGAGAGAAATGCAAGTATAATACTAACAGCAGCAGCAGCTGATGTAGTAGTAGTAATAGTCGTAGTAGTAATAGTAATAGTACCAGCACTGATAGTAGTAGTAGTAGCAGTAGTAGTAGTAGTAGTAGTAGTAGTAGTAGTAGTAGTAGTAGTAGTAGTAGTAGTAGTAGTAGTAGTAGTAGTAGTAGTAATAGTAGTAGTAGTAGTAGTAGTAGTAGTAGTAGTAGTAGTAGTAGTAGTAGTAGTAGTAGTAGTAGTAGTAGTAGTAGTAGTAGTAGTAGTAGTAGTAGTAGTAGTAGTAGTAGTAGTAATAGTAGTAGTAGTAGTAGTAATATTATAGTTGAAGTATAACAGTACTAATATACAGAATTTCCTAAATTTTCAATTAAATGCAATAATAATGGAATCTTGAACTGGTACAGGTTTCAAAACCGTAAATTTTTAGTTCAGCTACAAGTGTTTAGAGGAAGTACAAGGTAAGGTTCAGTGACCCCACACCAGCCACCAGAGTGAACCTACTCTGAGCCTTCCCCAACATTCAAGAACCCCACTTGTCATCCTCTGGATTATTACTGCTGCTGGGAACTCTCTCACTCTCTCTCTCTCTCTCTCTCTCTCCCTCTCTCTCTCTCTCTCTCTCCCCCTCTCTCTCTCTCTCCCTCTCACTCTCTCTTTCTTTCTCTTTAAAATCGACACCTCTCCACGCGTATTGTTAGGCCGGGTTGGATATTATTAATATAGGCCTACCATAGTTTAGCTTTCGTTTTCTCAAGACACTTCCTTACTGGGAGCTTCTGATACTTCTCAGTGCCTAGACAACACCTATATCAAATGTCTAAGTAATATTAAATATTGTCTTGAGTTCTCCCAAAGTATGTATATATATATATATATATATATATATATATATATATATATATATATATATATATATATATATATATATATATATATATATATATATATATATTTTTTTTTTTTTTTTTTCAACAAGTCGGCCGTCTCCCACCGAGGCAGGGTGACCCAAAAAGAAAGAAAATCCCCAAAAAGAAAAAACTTTCATCATCATTCAACACTTTCACCACACTCATACATAATCACTGTCTTTGCAGAGGAGCTCAGATACTACAGCTGAGAAAAGTCCCTCCCAGCTGTCACTATCTCAGACCCTCCTTTAAAGTGCAGGCATTGTACTTCCCATTTCCAGGACTCAAGTCCAACTAAATCAATTAACTGGTTTCCCTGAATCCCTTCACACAATGTTACCCTGCTCACACTCCAACAGATCGTCATGTCCCAAAAACCATTCGTCTCCATTCACTCCTATCTAACACGCTCACACATGCTTGCTGGAAGTCCAAGCCCCTCGCCCACAAAACCTCCTTTACCCCTTCCTCCAACCTTTTCTAGGACGACCCCTACCCCGCCTTCCTTCCCTACAGATTTATACGCTCTCCAAGTCATTCTACTTTGATCCATTCTCTCTAAATGACCAAACCACCTCAACAACCCCTCTTCAGCCCTCTGACAAATACTTTTAGTAACTCCACACCTTCTCCTAATTTCCACATTCCGAATTTTCTGCATAATATTTACACCACACATTGCCCTTAGACAGGACATCTCCACTGCCTCCAGCCTCCTCCTCGCTGCAGCATTTGCAACCCATGCTTCACACCCATATAAGAGTGTTGGTACCACTATACTTTCGTACATTCCCTTCTTTGCCTCCATGGATAACGTTTTTGTCTCCACAGATACCTCAATGCACCACTCACCTTTTTTCCTTCATCAATTCTATGGTTAACCTCATCCTTCATAAACCCATCTGCTGACACATCAACTCCCAAATATCTGAAAACATTTACTTCTTCCATAATCCCTCTCTCCAATGTGATATCCAATTTTTCTTTATTTAAATCGTTTGATACCCTCATCACCTTACTCTTATCTATGTTCACTTTTAACTTTCTACCTTTACACACTCTCCCAAACTCGTCCACTAACCTTTGCAACTTTTCTTTAGAATCTACCATAAGCACAGTATCATCAGCAAAAAGTAACTGTGTCAACTCCCATTTTGCATTTAATTCTCCATAATTTAATCCCACCCCTCTCCCCAACACCCTAGCATTTACTTCTTTTACAACCCCATCTATAAATATATTAAACAACCATGGTGACATTACACAACCCTGTCTAAGACCTATATATATATATATATATATATATACATAAGGTTTGCATAAAATACTAAATTATTACACGCTCCCAATTTCTTGTTTTATGGATATAATAACCATCAAAATCTATGTTATATGTCGTTGTATTAAATGTAACATTAAAAATTATGTATATTGCTTGATATTTTATTGTTGTGAACCCCAAGATATTCTCATTTTGCAATTTTTTTTTCACATTCCCTTGAGGTTATACCTATTTCTCACACCTTCCCTCTGTTAACTTGCGTTCCACTTATTCTCATTCGTAAATAAATGGTGTTATGAGAGTCTCGTCAATCTGACCTCCCCCTGTATACGACACACCATTGTGAGAAACGATAATGTTAGTTCCATCTCTGGTGGAAAGAAACCTTTGTAGCTGCTGTAGCTGTCGTAGTTCCAAAGGACAGTGTCCTTTGGAACCCTCGGTAACCTGAGGGTAGTTCTCTCAGTAACCTTCCAGTAACTTTCTTGGAGATGAAGTAGTCCTCTCAGTAACCTTCTGGGAGATGAAGTAGTCCTCTCAGTAACCTTCTGGGAGATGAAGTAGTCCTCTCAGTAACCTTCTGGGAGATGAGGTAGTCCTCTCAGTAACCTTCTGGGAGATGAGGTATTTCTCTCAGTAACCTTCCAGTAACCTTCTGGGAGATGAAGTAGTCCTCTCAGTAACCTTCTGGGAGATGAGGTAGTCCTCTCAGTAACCTTCTGGGAGATGAAGTAGTCCTCTCAGTAACCTTCTGGGAGATGAGGTAGTCCTCTCAGTAACCTTCCAGTAACTTTCTGGGAGATGAAGTAGTCCTCTCAGTAACCTTCTGGGAGATGAAGTAGTCCTCTCAGTAACCTTCTGGGAGATGAAGTAGTCCTCTCGGTAACCTTCTGGGAGATGAAGTAGTCCTCTCAGTAACCTTCTTTGAGATGAAGTAGTCCTCTCAGTAACCTTCTGGGAGATGAAGTAGTCCTCTCAGTAACCTTCTGGGAGATGAGGTAGTCCTCTCAGTAACCTTCTGGGAGATGAGGTATTTCTCTCAGTAACCTTTTGGGAGATGAGGTAGTCCTTTCAGTAACCTTCTGGGAGATGAGGTAGTCCTCTCAGTAACCTTCTGGGAGATGAGGTAGTCCTCTCAGTAACCTTCTGGGAGATGAGGTATTTCTCTCAGTAACCTTTTGGGAGATGAGGTAGTCCTCTCAGTTACCTTCTGGGAGATGAGGTAGTCCTCTCAGGTCTCCCAACTCGTACACATACCATTACTTCCTCAGTAAAAGCCATCCTGTGTGAGGGATAACTACGGGGTGAGACACAGATAGCTTTGGTTTCCAAAATCGTTATGAGAAAGGCAGACGTACATAAGGTTGTATACATTTGTCTTTATTGATACTTAATAAACTCTTTCCCCTTTATTTCGTATCGTTCATCTCTCTGAAATACAGTCATTACTCTCCTCTCATCTCTTCTCTCCCCTTCATCTTGACCTACAAAGTTCTCAGTTTCTGTCTCTCTTTACACAGGATTTTATTATGTTAGCTTTAAGGTTCCTAACTTTATTTACAAGCTATGAGTTGTTACTTACATCTCTCTATGTAAATCTAGATTAAGGTTCTAATCAGGTTAGATTTTTTCGCCGAACTAGCTAGTTCACTGTGTACCCCATATACATCCTGTGGACGGTAGTGGCTAGTTTGTGTACCCCATATACATCCTGTGGAAGGTAGTGGCTAGTTTGTGTACCTCATATATGTGTACCTCATATACATCCTGTGGAAGGTAGTGGCTAGTTTATACATACAGTTTATGGTTGGCCATAAGCAAATGGATACACAAAAAACCTAGGATCTGGTACTAGAAGGGTTAAGAGGATTACTATAAAAACTAGAAGCAATGAAGGCCATTGGACGTTTCAAATTTCGACACATTTTCTGTAAATCTAAAGAGAATAAACGGAGGACTTGTGTGAACATGCAACGAAGAGCCTTAACAACTCACTTCAGAAAAAATGAGAACTATCCTCTCAGAAATAATAGCTAATGCGATATTCCCAGGCGGGGTAGCGTTATTCTTTTGGAATAAAATAACTAATGCGATATTCCCAGAGGGTTATCAGATAGCAAGAAAAGAAATGATAAAAATCTGATTAACTTTTATTTCCCATGCGCTCTTCGACCTCTACGGGTTTAAAGCCTCCTCATGAATGTAACTACAATCTTAATGCAGGTCAAGAGAGATGAGACAACTAGGAATATTAACAAGACAATGTTAACTTAAGAAGCCAATGTTAACTTAAGAAGCCAATGTTAACTTAAGAAGCCAATGTTAACTTAAGAAGTCAATGTTAACTTAAGAAGCCAATGTTAACAAGCCAATGTTAAATTAAGAAGCCAATGTTAACTTATGAAGCCAATGTTAACTAAAGAAGCCAATGTTAGCTTAGGAAGCCAATGTTAACTTAAGAAACCAATGTTAACTTAAGAAGCCAATGTTAACTTGAAGCCAATGTTAACCTATTAACATGAGACACTGAACTAGTAGCCCATAAATGACGAGTGTGTTACAATGTTAGAGAAGAAAACAAGAAGGAAAATGGAAGAATTTCTAACTTGAAAGGAAGAAGAGATAGAGAAGGATGATGATAATGAGAAGGAGGAGTAGGAAGAGGGGGTGGGGAGGGAAAACGAAGAGGGAGAGAAGAGAGGAAGGAGAGAAGTGTTCCTCTGTATCGTCAGGCAAGACATGAATATTCAAGGGTCATTACGTGATCCTTAGCAGGAAGGAAGATTGGGGGAGGAGGGGAAGGGTGATTGGGGGAGGTAGGGAGGGTGATTGGGGGATGTAGGGAAGGGTGATAGGGGAAGGAGGGGAAAGATGACTAGGGAGGAAGGAAAGGGTAAATGGGGAGGTAGAGGGAGGGGGACTGGGGAGATTTAGGAAGAAATGAAAGACTGGAATGAAAATATTGAGAGGGGAGGAAAGCGGAGAAAGAGAGAGAGAGAGAGAGAGAGAGCACAAACCTCTGAGAGGAACAGAGATCAAGAACACTTATCAAGGCTCTCTTGACTCACCTAAGAACACTTACAAACAAACACTTACCCAGTCTTAAAGTGAGGTCAAGAGGCCTTTACCTCTCCTCCCTCTCTCTCTCTTTGAGGCCTCTAACTTGTATTTGTGGACACAGTGGTGCCTATGCTAACCTTCCTATAGTGTAGAAATATACCTAGTTGGATGAATCTTATTGAAGCTAGCTGGCCCAGTGGCTTACGCGACGGTCTGGAGTTTTCAGACTCTGTGACCGCGGGTTCGAACCCCACCCGTGGCATGGTTTGTCTTAGCTAGTCTGGTAGGTTCAAAATGCAGCACCTACGCGAAGGGCCATAAGTGCTTCAGTTCGGCTTTAAACTAACAACGAGAGTAGTTAAATCCCCGGCGTATATACGAAAGGCGTGTATATCTCAGCGTATATACACGTGTATATACACTGAGATATACACGTGTATATATAGACGTGTATATCTCAGTGTATATATAGACGTGTATATCTCAGTGTATATATAGACATGTATACCTCAGTGTATATACCTATCTTCAATGTTTATAGAAGCAGATTCACATGCCTCACTGTGTATATACATTACATCGGTGGTGTACACAATGGATATACATTGTATATACACCCTCTGTGTTCTGAAAAAAAACTTAACACTTATTGTATAAGTCACTGCCAGCTCCAATAAAAAAAAAACATGAATTTATTAGAAAATGTGAAATTTTATATTGGACACGTTGCGACGCATTTTATTTCGAAACGATAAAAATATATATGCGGCACCGTCCCCTCCAATTTTCAAAAGTATTTTGGAAAAATATTAGAACAACACAGATTCATGCTAATTTAAAAAAAAGTAAAGGAAGTTTGTTTTTAAATTTATTGCAATAAATGACAATTTCTGCGCCGTGAGGTATTTACCAAACTTCGAAAGGTATTGAAAACTGTTTTTTGGAAAAGAAAGCAGTAATGCTTTCTAAAGCAGTAATGTTTTCTTTTAGAAAGAGAAAGGATTACCATGGCAATGTGAATCTAAAAGTCGGTGGAAGGTAAATATAAATACTATATATATATATATATATATATATATATATATATATATATATGTACCACCTAATTGTGGTTGCAGGGGTCGAGACTCGGCTCCTGGCCGAGTGTGTGTGTGTGTGTACTCACCTAGTTGTAATCACCTAGCTGTGGTTGCAGGGGCCGATTCACAGCTCCTGGCCCCCCCTCAAAACTGGTCGCTACGAGGTAACTCTCCCTGCTCCATGAGCTTTATCATACCTCCAGACCTCTCGATTCGCACGGCGAGTGTCCGGGTTCGATTCCCAGCGAGGGTAGAAACACTGGGCGTGTTTTTTTTACACCGGTTGTCTATGTTCCCCATCAGTAAAATGGGTACCTGGGTGTTAGTCGACTGATGTGGGTCGCATCCTGGGACAAAACTGACCTAATTTGCCCGAAATGCTCTGCATAACAAGCGGCTTTCTGTATAGTAGTATGTCATTGATGTCAGCTATGGTCTGTATACCTTGTACATGTACTTGTAGTAAATAAAGATATTATTATTAAAGCTATGTATGGATCCTGCCTCCACTACATGTGTGTGTGTGTGTAATCACCTAGTTGTGGTTGCAGGGGTCGATTCAAAGCTCCTGTGTGTGTGTGAATGTATACTCGAAGAGGTTTGTAGCTCTTGGTATATACAATATAAAGCGAAAGTGTTTTTCTTGGGGTATATACTCTGAGACTTTACGTTATTCCTCTCCTTAGGGATTAAAGAGTTTGTGATGTGTTATTAACCTACTTGCGCTCAAGAGGCCTGAAATTTAACTAAGGTCTACAAACTGTCACGTCTCGGTGTGTCAAATTAAAGTTTTGAGTATTTAGGAAATTTCCTGGACTAGTTTGAGTCACTACAAGTGCTCGCCAACTATCACTGAGTGGGGGAACCTGCTGTGGTTGAGGGCAAGAGGCAGGTGACCCTTGGGCAGGAGTGCCACAAGGATCAAAGCCAGGTGGTGTATCCAGCTGGCTGGCTCCATTGACTGCAAGCTATTGTGAGACGCCTTCAACACCCTCAGCCACATCTGGCTCCCTGCTGCAGGCCCAGCCCAGGCCAACCCACACAGTGGCCAACCCACCTACTGGTCCACCAGCCCACTGGCCAGAGGCAGTTGATGTGAGTGCCAAGCGTAACCTCGATACACCTTCACCCAGCTTGTAAAATTCCCGGCTCAAGGGAGTCAAGCCGTGGCATAGACCGTGTCGACAAGCCACTACCTTCCCAGCCAGGAGCGACAGTGAAGCAGAGAGACGAGGGATGTCACCAGTGCAACACAGAGTGAAGCCTCAACTGTGATGCCTTCCTTACCCGACGCACAACTCTGTGTCTAGGTTTCCAGAGGATTCTCCCTAGAGAACTACAACTAACGTCCCCTAACAGAAGGGAGATACAGGTCCTCTCGCAGATGGATTCAAATCAACATCTGCCTTATTGTTGCACCACATCAACTGAATACCCAAGTATACAACTTGTGTAGACTTGGCTGTGGGTGTTATGTGTGGGTGGGTGTTATGTGTGGGTGGGTGTTATGTGTGGGTGGGTGTTATGTGTGGGTGGGTGTGATGTGTGGGTGGGTGTGATGTGTGTTCACAGCTGTTCAGTTGTGAACACACATAACCAGAAACTTTTCCAGAGTTGTTACTAATGTTTGAAAATGTTAAACTTCTGGATCCACACAACCTCTGCCAGTTAATTCAAAGGATCAGAATCCATGGATCACCGGATCTACTTGTGTGAGGAAGATTCAGATGTGAGGAGGATTCAGAAGGAAAATTCCTGCCGTATCCTTTGTCCTAATTCTAATCCCCTTCTTCCTCTTCTTCTCTTTCTCATTCTCCTAATCTATTCCTCATTACATCATCCCTTCTCTTTTTCCTCAATTTAATATAATTTATTTGTTTAATTATGGAGTTTGTAAATAGTAAGTATTTTATTTACGACATATGTTAGAATTTTCAGTGTTGTAAAAATCTATGGCAGTCGTTTTGAAAATCCGGGAACTCATCGACCTGTTGTGTGTGTGTGTGTGTATGTGTGAGTGTGTGTGTGTGTGTGTGTGTGTGTGTGTGTGTGTGTGTACTCACCTAGTTGTGGTTGTAGGGGTCCAGTCACAGCTCCTGACCCCTCCTCTTCACTGATCGCTACTGAGTGTGTGTGTGTGTACATTGATAAGTGTTTACGTGTGTGGTGTTTACGTGTACATACGTATTCATGTTGCTCACATACACACACAAGTACACACACACGCATTACTCACTACTTAGTAACTTTTTGTACTCTGGCGTCCCAGAGTACGAACAAAAGACTCATCTAGCTAAGAGGACCAAGTCGCTGAGGGATTTAAGTGATGTTCACTTTACACACAAAACAGGTATTTAATTTCCTAAAAGGCAACGCAGGAAGATGATTGATTTATACCAAACAAAAGCCTTATATTAAACAAAAAAATTATAGCCAACAAAAGATGTATATTAAACTAATGGTTTATATTAAACGAAAGGTTTATATTATACAGAAGAATTCTGTTAAACAATGGGTTAGAGTAAACAGGTTTGTATTTAAGACAAGGTTTATACACAACAGGTAATATATTATGAATAACAGGAGAGTATATTTTAAGATACGACCAATAAAAGCCATTATTTATTTCTGCATTATTATGGTAAAATACATTATTATTATTATTGTTGTTGTTGCTGATGTTTTTATTATTATTATTATTATTGTTGTTGCTGTTGTTTTTATTATTATTATTATTATTATTAGTGTTGTTGCTGTTGTTTTTATTATTATTATTATTATTACTGTTATTATTATTATTATTATTATTATTATTATTATTATTATTATTATTGTTGTTGTTATTGTTATTATTATTATCATAATTATTATTATTGTTAATATTAATATTATTATTGTTTTTGTTATTACTGTTATTATTACTGTTATTATTATTATTGTTTTGTTGTTGCTAGCATTATTAATATTGTTATTATTATTATTATTATTATTATTATTATTATTATTATTATTATTATTATTATTAGGTTAATATTCAAAGAAACATCACAAACATTCTGTGGAAAGGTCGGACAGAGAAGCGACGAGGCTGGTTTTACATACATATGGAACAGAATATTCCGAGATATGAAGGGATTAGTGAGGCTCAGTTCACAGTATGTAAGAAATATATATAGTACGTATTTACTTTCTGGTAAAGTTTAGCCTTAGAGAGGGATGTGTGATGTTACCGAGGATGTTAAATATTTTTTTTTTATATTCGGTTGAGCGGTTCAGTGTGATTCGTACTTATTTAAGTCTTTCCCGTATAAATATTGTGAATTCGGTTGTGAAAGCAGTGAAGTACTGAGTGTGAATGATTTAAAATGTGGTGATTATGTGGTGTGGAATTGTCAGAGTTGTTTTTTGCTGATGACGCAGTGAATTTGATTCTGAAGGAAAGTTTTATACACTGATAACCCACACATAGTAGATGTTTACAATGACGTTTCGGTCCGACTTGGACCAATGTGACTTTGTAAATGGACCAAGTCGGACCGAAACGTCGTCGTAAGCTCCTCTCTCTCCTATGAGAGATTGAGTCTTTGGCATAAAATATCGGAGATAAGATCGGAAAGCAAATGCTGGAAGTGAATGCTGAGACACTTGTAAATGAGTCGACAGAAGAGACGGAAACGTTGGGCGAATCAGAGTAAACAGCTGAGGGAAAGAAAGATGCAGACCTACTAAGATATCTGTGGGAGGAAATAATATTTGTCAGTGGATGAAAAAATTGCTGAAACTTATCAGAGCCGTGGTCTTTGAACGTTGCAGCGAGATCACTAGAAGACGAAATTGAGGCTTGGATGGTGCAACTCAGAGTGGATAGAACGGGTAGTTGAAATGGTTTGTTTATTTAGAAAAGGATGGAGTAGGATAGGTTTTCCAGAAAGTTATATAAATCATAGAGTGAAGGAAGGTGCAGGAGACGTTGAAGGAAGAGTTCGAAGGAATGAGTGAAGGAGGTTTTGAGTTAAGATGTCTTGAGCATGTGTGAGCGTAGTATAGACCAAAGTAAGTGGAGAAAGTGTTTTTTTTTCCGTATCTGAGGTGCTATTGGAGTGCTCAGCGTCATTGTATGGGCTTTCTATTAAAAATTTCTACGGAAAAAATATATAAGCAATTTAACGTAATATTGAAAATATCTGTAATTATGGCAAGAACCGATTCTTGTTTTATATATTTTTTAAGGTTGCTACTTAATTCTCTTATATATTGTTTTATACACTAAGTAGTTATCGTAGTCTTGAAAAACAATTGCCTACTGATATTGGTTTGTTATTGAATTAGATCGTGTTTAATGGTTATAATCATAAACATGATTTTTAAAGGAGTGGAGGGGGTAAGCCAGCGGAAGGCCTCGGTCAGATGACCAAAAGCTCCAGCTGCGGGTCATCATATAACTAAGACCCGAGTCAGGAAACACTTGTCCTCCTTCCTGACAAACATTATACCTTTAATTAAACTTAAAAACTATCGACTACACGCAACCTGTCAAGAACATTTTAATACCTCAGATAGGTATTAAATTCTCACGTATATACACTGAAAGATATACACCTCTCGGTGTATATACCCTTGATGGTGTTTAAATATACCGCTGGTTTTTATATTAATACAGCATCAATTTGGAATGAAGTAGATAAGAACACATTATATTGGTACAAAATTTGCCGAGAGAAAAAACATCTCATTGCTCAGAATAAATTCGGCGATCAAGAATAATTTAAAATCTGATTAACGCGACGAATGAGCGACACTAAATTGAGTATTAATGTAATTGCAAGTGAAGTAATGTCGCTACCGAATTTCTGGAGGGATGCCAGTTCTTGCGCCCTGACTGACTCAACAAGATTTGTCGATTCAATTAAATATTTCGTGATATATATAGACACGTAGTTTAAAATTGATTTTATTTACATACGAAAAAAAATATTAATTAAATTAATTGTTTGCAATACTTTGTATTTACTATTTACTTATATATTACGTAAACATAGATAATATTTTCCATAAAAAATGATACTTCGTGTATGGTGGGGAAGTTTACATGAGTTACCCCCAAAAAAATTCCACCGCCGGGTCACCATTTAGAAAAGACCCGGACAGTACCGGAGAATTATTCAAGTTTAAAAAAACTAAGACCCGCGATAGGAGACACTTGTCCTGTTCCTGACGAACCTTACCTAACCTCCCCCCCAAAAAAAGACCCGCGTTAGGAGACACTTGTCCTGTTCCTGACGAACCTTACCTAACCTCCCAAAAAAATCAATACTACTTATAACTCTAATTTTTAAAGGGGTGGACGGGTAAGCCAACGGAAGGCCTCTGTCAGATGACCAAAAGCGCCAAAGGCGTGTCATGAACTAAGACCCGCGTCAGGAAACACTTGTCCTGTTAATGATGAATCTTACCTGACCTTCACAGGCTATGGACACACCGAGAGCAGAATTTCTCCGAGAATATTCAGTATAAGATGAAACTTTACTTTAATCCCTACTTTTGGGGACAAGTGTTTATACTCGGTGGTGAAAAAGTTACTTGTGGTCTTAATGTTGTCGAGGTTTTCTTTGTTGTTAGTGTAGTTGAGGTTTTCTTTGTTGTTAGTGTAGTTGAGGTTTTCTTTGTTGTTAGTGTAGTTGAGGTTTTCTTTGTTGTTAGTGTAGTTGAGGTTTTCTTTGTTGTTAGTGTAGTTGAGGTTTTCTTTGTTGTTAGTGTAGTTGAGGTTTTCTTTGTTGTTAGTGTAGTTGAGGTTTTCTTTGTTAGGATATCATTAAGAGACAAGCTAAGTGTTTCTGACTCTTATCATAATCATATAGAGGACCAGCTTAAGATTTTTGTGTGTATATATTCCATTGAATATATCAGTCTTGTCTGTGTACACTGAGAACAACAGTACATGTACACCTTGGGTTTAGTTCCATCGCAATATGCACATGAAGCCTTAATGACCCCTTGTGTGGATAGGCTTGAAACCCAATTAACTAATACACTTTGCAAATATTGTGAAATATATGCACTGAGAGCGACAGTATATACATATATATATATATATATATATATATATATATATATATATATATATATATATATATATATATATATATATATATATATATATATATATATATATACATATATACACACGAGATACACTCACCAGAATATATTCAGAGTAGTGAGCTTTGAAAGGGAAAATAATTCCAAATTACCTTTTATGAATATTCTGAGTGAAAGAACTGGAAATTCATTTACTATGTCAATTTACAGGAGCCTACCTTTACTGGCTCAATAACGAAATTTTCTTCAATTATACGAATTCAGTTTAGACGTAGCTCAGTATCAACTCCGGTAAGTTGAACTTTCTGGTTATAGCATTATGCTTGTTTAATTTTTAAATAAGTGGAGAGGGGTATGCCAGTGGAAGGCCTCGATCAGATGACCAAAAACCCACGTCAGGAAACACTTCTGTTTCCTGGCAAAGCTTAACCTAGTATAATCTGAACATAACCGGAAAGGTTATGCTCAGATTATATCAGCTTTCATTACCACTTAAAATTATACAGGAGCTGCATGATACTTAACTAAATCATTGGTAAACAAACTCTCAAAGCCTTGTAAATATTCCCTTCTTACTCTTGAAGAAGCGACTATGTATATACGACTAGTATATACTAAACAATAGATTTTTATTACATATTTAATTTAAGATTCGATCCCTGATCGTCTGTATAGTAAATACATTATATCAGTAAACGTGCATGAGATGTAAGTCAGGATATATACACTGAGAGGTGTATTCCTCTCAGCGTATCTATGCTGAGATTTAATCCCTATTTTTGAGATTAAGTATTCTTGTCTGGTGATGAAAAGGTTATGTGCAGCCTTAAATGGCCATCGTGAAGTCGATAAGTTTTAAACCACCATTAACCAACCAACCATGTAAACTTCAGTACAATGGCGGGAGGACAAGACATTTTAAGACAGGAGTTGCTGAACACCTTGGTAAAAAATACGGTACTCAGGACACCTGAGTAGTACTGTATTTCGCGGCTTATAAGACTTGTTTTTGTTTCAATGGCTCGGCATCGGACGCAACTGGGAGAGCCACAGTCCACCCCACACCCCAAACTTATAGTTCCCGTCACTGACCTTCAGTTTATAGGACGCAGGATGGTTTTTGGAGACACTTTATGAAAAAAATGCGTCTAATAAGCCGATAATTACGATAAATCATGTTCTGCCACCAGCGTGGGGGATACCTCCCAGTCAGCAACACTGTCAGCTAAAGGACTAGCTCAGTTATCCTTCAAACACTGAGCCCAGCCTGGCAGAAGCTGGTTGGTTAATGGGCTTTAAAGCCTATTGACTAGACGAGGGTAATTAAGGCTGCATGTCATCTGTTTAACGCCAGTCTGGCGTACTTTGTTCGGGAGAATAGGGATTAAAATAAACTCTCAGTGTATATACTCGGAGATAGACACATCAGGTTTATATAGTCCAGGCAAAAGCTCTCTTTACTTGATATTCAAGCTATATCTATATTTATATATATATATATATATACTATATGGACACTCTCAGTTCTTAAAAGTTCATTTAACTCAGTTTTCCCTGACGCATCTCAGAGATTTAAATTTCTGAATATTTAAACTTACATGAATAAAACATTTAAATACTACGACTGCCAAGTTTTTACAGATATTGATAATTAACTTTATGAAGATTTCATCTTCAATAATGAGGCTGTTAGTGCTAGTACTACTACTTCAACTACCACTACTACTACCGCTACCACTATTACTACTATTACCACCACCAAATGTTTACAAATATCCGTCATTCATAAATAGTCAGGAAAATAGATTTCTTTAGTTTTTAATAAATAACGAACAAAATCGTTTTTATATTAATTTTTATGGATTTCTTTAGTATAAGATTTTTTTCCAGAAAAAAAATATACAGCTATAATAATAATAATAATAATAATAATAATAATAATAATAATAATAATAAATACGACGCATGACAATACTGACATTTTATTGGTATTAGGAAAGTAAAGTTTACGATATGGTATGGTATATATTTATTTATTATAGAGAAAATAATGGTAGTTCTTTATCTATAAATTATGTTCAATGGAACGTATATTTGGTTCATGGCGACTATTCCTTCATTAGACACATCCTCGCAAATTCCTCTGTGTTTCACCAAATTTAGGTTGGGTGGGTTGTGGGTTGAGGGTTGAATGAGTTTGATTGCCCTCCAGCAATTTTTTTTTTACAAGTAAACATAACAGTACCCACAATAAAAATAACACGTATAGGAAATACTATACTTTTCACGTATGCGTACACAACGCACAATGTTAATTACAATGTGAAACCCTTTTTTATGATCGTTTAACGATACAAAACAGATACATGAGGCTAATATTTTGTATTCCCTACGTCATCATCCAACAGAGAAGCTCCCCATACTCATACTCCAGACCCATGCCTCTCCGACCAAGAAACCGTCAGGTAAACCCACTCAAACCCCTTACAAAAAGATTAACCCCTATAATCAAAACCCTTCCCCCACTTGAAAAGCCACCCCACTGCGTCATTAGTCATCCCAACCCCTCCATGCACACATACCCTAAACCCCATATCTCCCACAACCGCTAAAATTACCTTGATAATTAAATTCCCCTCTCCCACTATGACCCAACAGACACACCTCCCCACCTAGAACTACACCCTAATACACATCCAAAACTCCACGCTCACTCGTCATACCTTAACCAGGATGAGCTTACCCTCCTACCACGTCAAGCCCCTTCTACGTCTACAATACATCCGCAAAACCATGTTCCTATACTCATCAGAAAATGCAGACTCCCATTTACTCCCATACACCACCCGATTCCTGCATTTACTCCTATACATTGTGCCCCCATAGCTCTAATCCTTTCCCCACCCCCTGCTCCCTCAGTCTCCAGGACACACACATGAAATCCACCATTAAATACCATAAACCCCTGCATTCTCTATCACCCACCCCTCGTATATCCATACTCATAGCCCTCAGTACTGAAATACCCCACCCCCATTTTCCTCAACACCCTGCCTATCCATTCTCTCACCCCCCCAGTTCCTCACAAAAATATATAGCATGCATCACTGTTTCTTGCGACCCACATCTTTTACAGCACCCATCTTGAACAATGCCCATCCGACATAACAATGCCTTATCTGCCACCACCCCATGTAGAAACCTATACATTAATTTCCCCTATCCCCAGCCCTAATCCTCATACCTTTCAAACCCTCCAGATCAATCCCCAATCATACATAGGGTATTCAGCCACCCTCCAATCCCATCCTTCCCCACACGCGACCTCCAAAACACTAGCCTTCACTTCTTGCACCTCCTCACAATCACCAAATGCCGCAATATATCCCAACACGTCCCCAACGATACACCCCCACCATCTGCGCACCTCCCGCTCCACCGCTCCCACAGTAGCCCCTCAGTGCCTCCCAGCCGCACCATACACCGTTTCACAAACAAACACATCAACCTCCTTTCCACCCAAATAAGCCCCAACCCCTAACTCCACTCTCTTCCTAACCACCTCCTTCCTCAACCAGTGTTTACCGAAAGCCCAAATGTACTTATAAACCCTCACCTCCAACCTCTCACATTCTCCTGCATCAGAGGGTAAACCACTGCCACGTGCCCCAGTCTACTGTAGATCAGCACGTTCACCGCTATCACCCTCTGATGCAAGGAAAGATCCCCGCCCTCCAACTCGTCAACCTATCTAGCGCTAGTTGCACCACCCTCCCAGAGTTCACCCTCCTGGCCTCCATACTGTCACCCATATACATAATACCACAAATTTTCAGACTATCCACAATAATCCACCCATATCTCTCAGCCAATCTACCTCCAATCCATGCCCCTACCTCCAACAAACGCGATTTCGCCCCATTAATTCTCATACCCGTAGCTGCACAAAACACCCTTAGAGCCCCTCAATAATCTTCAATCCTCTTCCATTCTCACCAGCACCGTGGTATCGTCCACGTACCCCACTATATCATTTCCTCCCTCCCTCCCTGTATCCCACCCACCCCACATTCTTCACAATCATCCTGTAAAAGGGATCTTGCATGCACGCGAACAATATCTGGGATAATGGACATCCCTGTCGCAAACCCCTATCCATTCGTACCACCCTTCCCAATTTCCCATTCACCTGCACGCGCACAGTAGCCCCGAATACACCGTCTCTACCCACCTAACTACCTCCTCACCAAACCCCTGTTTCCTCATGATTGCATACAGCATCCCTCTCTCCACACTATCATATGCCCCTTCCAGTCCAACACTAATACTCCTCCCCCAGCCCCCTCTATAAATCCCTTGATGCGTTCATGTCCCTCAATCATACACCTACCTGGTATCCCTCGTTGTCCTTCCGCTATCACCTTCTGCAATACTCTCTTCAATCTGTTCCCCAAAACCTTCGCAAAGATTTTATAATCTGCATTCATCATTACCAGAGGTCTATAATTCTGCACCATGTTCCCTGATTACTCTTCTTAACTAATACTACCACCCCCATGCCCTGCTCCCTCCCCATTCTACACCTACTCTTCATACAATTCATCAAGGCCACCATACATTCCTTCAACACATCCCAATGTACCCTATAAAATTCATTCACCATACCATCCATACCAGGCGCCTTTCCCTACTCATTCCATTCACCGCCTCCACACCTCCTCCTCTGTTATTTCTCCCTCCAGACACAACCTGTCCTTGTCCCCCAAAACCCCTACCACACCCTCCTCTACAATCTCACCTTCACTCCTGCCCCCACCCTTGCTCCGCAAATACGCCTCAAACCACTTATCTACATAAACTCCCATCGCCTCAGTCGTCCGTAAACGTTGACCCCTATTGAATCCTTCCAAATCCTCCTCCACATCCAGGTAGTCTATCGTCATAGCCTCTCTGCCCCCTACACCTGCCCACAACATACCGCGATGGTCTGTCACCCCATAAAACATCATCCATACCCGCTTTCACTCTGCACGCATCAAACCTCTCATTTTGCAAATCCCTCAGTCTTTCTTTCAAACCTCGAATCTCATCCGTCACCTGCACTCCTCCACGCTCATAACAACCTTGCAACAACCCCTCAAGATACTTTTGTAGACCATACCTCCAGCACACCTCCTCTCGCCCCAGCTTCTGATAATATTCCCTAATTCCTATTTTCGCACAGCTCTCCCACCATTCCACCAAATCATTATTATCCTCTCCCCTTTGCTCCCACAATGACCCCCACCACCTCCTAAAATCATCCGCCCTACCCATGCCAGTCAATAATCTACCATTCAGCTTCCAATAACTCTGATACCACCTAATCACCCCTTCCCAACTCACATCTGCCAGAACACCCCTATGATCCGAGAATCCCACATCAAAAGTCTGCACCCTCCCTACAACCACCCTCCCCGTCACATATACCCTATCCAAACGAAATTAACCAATTAAAAATTACCTGAATAGCAATAGATAAAATTTTAGTCAGGTGAGCGATTCCCGTTTTCTATTTCCATTTTGTTATTCTCCGCAAGCATTACAATTTTAGTTTCTTTGAGTTATTTTATTTAATTACTTTTGTTGGGTGAATAGCATTTAAACTTTACTGCATCTTACCTAACAAAATTTATATTTGAAAAATATTCTTAAAAGAAAAATGATAAAATTTTATTACTGAGTAAATAATTTATTGCTGGAATTTTAATACAGACGATAAAGACTAACTGAAAAAAAATCTGATGAAGGCGAATTATCAGGACTAACTTAAGTATTAATGAATTTATAAGTGAAGTAATATCACTGCTGAATTTCAGGACATTCACCAGCTCTCTCTTGCGAATTGACTGGACAAGATTTAACAATTCTAACTAAATGTTTCGTGAAATTTGTGAATATATGTTTCGAAAAGGTTTCCAGGTATAGTATATATAAAATGAAATAGTATAACGTAATTAGTATAGTCGCGTACTGTGATGATTCGTAAACACTGATAACGCATATAGTATGTTGAAAATTAAATATTTTATTTAAAAAAATGGAATAACAACTCTACAGATGACATCATGACTATATGTATATGTATATGTATGACTTATAAGTCATGATGTCATGTACGTCTCTCAGTGTATATACACGGAATATTGAATTTAGGTCCTATTTAAGAGAATAAAGTAACCTTGACAGGTAGTGAACTAGTGATATACCGCTTTCAATGACTATTGGATAATTGGATTTAATGACCCTCGTGATGTTAATAGCCTTTAACGCTGCATGTAACCTGTTCATTACCAGCCAACAGTACTGTAATTTCTAAAATAGGGATTAAAACAAACTCTCAGTATATATGTACACACTAAGACACCCCTCTCGATGCACCCTCTCTCTCTCTCTCTCTCTCTCTCTCTCTCTCTCTCTCTCTCTCTTATATATATATATATATATATATATATATATATATATATATATATATATATATATATATATATATATATATATATATATATATATATATATATATATATATATATATATATATATATATATATATATACATATATATATATATATATATACATTTTTTTTTCAACAAGTCGGCCGTCTCCCACCGAGGCAGGGTGACCCAAAAAGAAAGAAAATCCCCAAAAGAAAATACTTTCATCATCATTCAAAACTTTCACCACACTCATACATAATCACTGTCTTTGCAGAGGAGCTCAGATACGACAGCTGAGAAAAGTCCCTCCCAGCTGTCACTATCTCAGACCCTCCTTTAAAGTACAGGCATTGTACTTCCCATTTCCAGAACTCAAGTCCAACTAAATCAATTAACTGGTTTCCTGAATCCCTTCACAAAATGTTACCCTGCTCACACTCCAACAGATATATATATATATATATATATATATATATATATATATATATATATATATATATATATATATATATATATATATATATATATATATATAAAATATATATATATATATATATATAGATAGTGATAGATAGACAGATAGAAAGATATATATGCATATTCGATGCATGCAAAATGATACACTTTCAGTGTTTATGCACTGAGAGTTTACCTTAATAATAATAATAATAATAATAATAATAATAATAATAATAATAATTATTATTATTATTATTATTATTATTATTATTATTATTATTATTATTATTATTATTATTATTATTATTATTATTATTATTATTATTAATTTAGTGATCATTGTATTCAGACCAGTATTCTAAAATGTTTACATAGCAAACCAGTATTTTAGTTCAGTTGACGTTTATTCTCTCAATGTAACATTACTGCTTTGCAAATTGTATTTGCCATCCACAAACCTATTAAATGAAACGACACATTCATGACGATTGAGAAAACTCAGGACACAAGTTGCAGGACAAGATTTCGTAGGGGACGACTAATCACGCCAGAGAAAACTCAATATTTCGACGTTTCAGAATTGTTTGAGGCGTTTTGTAACATATTTGTAATTTCAATTGAAGTTCGTTATAGATGGCAGAATTGGGTCTCATTTAGTAGGCTTTCGGTGGATTGTTCCTACCACAGTTTTGTGATTTTTTTAATTATTTTACACTAATGATTTGTGTAATAAAGATTTTTCAGTATTTATAAACATACTTGTTTTCTAAACTGTATGGAAAAGATATAAGAGGAGTGTGGCTATACACAAATGATCCACAGAGGAGAGAAAAGCTTAAGACGACGTTTCGGTCCCTCTTGGGCCATTTACCAAGCCACAAACAACACAAAAGTGGTGTGACATTGTTACTGACATTCTCTCCACATTACATTTTCATTATACAGGTTTGCAGACGGGCCCAGAGGCTGTTTTCTACATCATTCTTTCCACAGGAAATATTTCTAATATAGTCACATATCCTTCGACGAAAAATGGCCCTAATGTTGCAGTCATTACTTTAAAAGTCTTAGGAGATATTGCCAGACCATGAGATCAAATGGTTATAATGATAACCACAATTTTTAAAGAGGTGGAGGGGTAAGCCAGTGGAAGGCCTCGATCAGATGACCAAAAGCTCCGGCAGAGGGGTCATCGTATGATTAAGACCTGCATCAGGAAACACTTGTCCTCTTTCCTGACACCTTACCTAAGCTAACCAGACTAGGATACAACATATTAATATCAGTGATGAAATTTACACCTTCCCTGAGGTGCGTGTAATACACGATACATAGGAGAGACTTCACGCAGTTTGAACACCATATCAAAAAAAAAAAAAACACCAATATGCTTGCCGAACACACAAAAACGCCTCACGTTTGTCTTCCAGGCGCTGAAGAAAAACTTGTTATTTCTGAGGACAGACTGTGTCGCAGGCAGTGGGGCCGCAGACACGACATTCTGGATCTTGCAGATTTCGTATAAGCTCAAGAGAGAATTGAAAGATTGTTTAACCAGATTAATTAATCAGAGCTACATTTAAACTGACCCGAAACCCCGGCTAAAGCTTCCGACACATGATCAGAAGCTCCAATGAGTAAGCCTTCATGTGAGCAAACTCCGAGTATGGAGAAATTTCTATATATCTCATGACAGATAAAATAATTACATCACCAGACACAAATTTACTAGGAAGAATTAGACACGTGTGCAACATTTAGGTATCTTTATTTGTAGACGTTTCTCCATCTAGTGACTTTATCAATACAATACAAGGACATAATGTCAAAACTGTAGAACTATATACAAAAGATGAGGTAATCAGCCCCTTTTCAAGACTATGGTGTTTATCACCAACTTCAAGGCCGAGGGACTGATTACCTCCTCTTTTGTATACAGTTCACAGTCTTCCCATTATGTCTTTGAATTTGTATTGATAAAACCACTGGAGGGCGAAACGTCTACAAATAGATACCCAGATGTTGCACATGTGTCTAATTCTTCATCTTGTCAGTATTTTATATTTTCCATACAAAGAGTCTCTCAACCTCTGTTGCAGTGATGTGATAGATACAATTAATATATGAAAAGTTATTCTGGTTGTGATCAATTTTCCAGCTTAGAAAACTCTGACGGCCTGACCTTCACAATGTACTCACCTATTCATAGCTGCAGGGAAGGGGAGGGGTCGATTCTCGGCTTCTTGACACGCCTCCTGGCTACTTGCAAATCGCACTTTTCCTGGCAGCATGGGCTCTGTCATACCTACTCTTAAAACTGTGTGTTGAATCAGCCTACACCACCTCCCTATCCAGATCGTTCCCCTTGCTAACCGCCTTCAACATTGAAGTAGTGTCAGCGGACATTCCCGTAGCTAGTGACATCTATAATTTCCATCTAAATGGCCAGGTCTCTTCTGTCCAATAATCTGTCCAACAGTCTGTCCAAGTCTATCCAACAGTTTGTCCAGGTCTGTCCAACATTCTGCCCAGCAGTCTGTCCAACAGTCTGTCCAACAGTCTGTCCAACAGTCTGTCCAACAGTCTGTCCAACAGTCTGTCCAACAGTCTGTCCAACAGTCTGTCCAACAGTCTGTCCATTCTCTGCTATATCAACTCTTGTAAATCATAATAATTTGTACCCCATTATTCTCTTCTCCAGTGTAGTAAAGTTCAGATCCATTAGTCTCTCGTAGCAAATTCCCATTAGCTCTGTGGTTAGTTTCTCAGCAACGAAGTGAACATTCTCCAGTTTCGACGTATTTTCTCAGGTGGGCTCCATGCTGGTGCTGAACGCTCTATTATTGTGCAGTTATAAGATCCTAAAGGACTCATTGTTGAACGTACCTCAATGTCATTTATGATTTTGCCTTTCGAGTGTAAGCTGCTGCGGCTGTTCAGCTGGCATGGGTTTCTGGTGATATGTTCGGTGCAGTGCTTACCTCCAGGTCGTATTTCTTCTCTGGGGTTCACAGCCTTTCTTCCACAGGTGTGTTTTACGTATTTCGTTTTCTTTGTGTTTCCCGTATTTTGTCTTCTTTGCACTTTCCCAAAACCTTCGACGGTGCATTCATTAGGGGTTTAAGTCCAACAGCAACTTTCCGACTGTTCAGTTCCCTTCAGTGGTCTTTTCCCGTGGTTTTCTGTAATTATTTTATTTTAATTTTTTTATTAACAAATCGGCCGTTTCCCACCGAGGCAGCGTGACTCGAAAAAGAAGAAACACTTTCATCATCACTCAGTCCATCACTGTCTTGCCAGAGGAGTGTTGACACCACAGTTCAAAAACTGCAACATTACCGCCCCTGCTTCAGAGTGCATCCACTGTGCTTCCCACCTCCAGGACTCAAGTCCGGCTAACCGGTTTCCCTGAATCCCTCCATAAATGTTACTTTGCCAACACTCCAACAACACCTCAAGTCATAAAAACCGTGCAAAAAAACAAATCCTTGTTACGATCGACTATAGGATAGTGTTAGAACCTCTGACCTTCATATCACGAAGTTGGTCATCTAATCCATAAAATACTGACAGCCACGAACCATAACACCTCACAATATTTGAGGAGATATGTGGTCATTTTTCAAGACACGCTGCCTTGTGAATTATACATACATGTATACCCGTGCTGCTTTAGAGACGACCATTTGTCATGTATACAATGGCTGCCACGCTAGATTGCCTCTCCAAATGGTCTTTCGTCTTTAACGCGTAAAGTATCAAGGGTCTGGAATACACATTAGGATTTGGCTATTACACGTTTCGCCCTGTGGTATAGAATATATATATATATATATATATTTTTATTCACCTATTTGCAGTTATATAAGTCGAGTCTTAGCATGTGGCCCTGCCTCTTCAACTGACCACTACTGGGTTCACGCTCTTCTGGCCTTGTGAGTCCTGTCATGCCTGTTCTTAAAGCTGTGTATGTAGATTTTACCTACCGCTTAGTTGTCCAGGTTAATCCACGTACTAAGCACTTCGAAACTGTGTGGCTGTAAGGCACAGTCTGAGGGAATCCCTGTTCGAAGTCAGAGTGCACACACACAGTGAAGAGGCGGGGACAGGAGCTATGACTCGACCCCTGTAACCAAAATTAGGCGAGTACAGTTAGGTGAGTACACACACACACACAACACAAACAGTAACTCATTCAACTAATCCCTCACCATCACCATCACCACCACAACAACAACAACCACCACCACTACCTCCATCTCCCCCAGTTGTCTCTCCGGACTTCCCTACCTCCCAGAATCTCCCTGAGTGGCAGTGCCAGGAACTATGGCACTGAGTTGGTGGACTATAAGAGAAAGCTAACAGAAACACATTCTCAGTAAAATACGTTGAAGAGGTATTATGGTTGAAGACTCACATGAGTCACAGGGATGTTAGGAAGTATTTCTTCAGTCAGAGAGTTGTCAGGAAGTGGAATAATCTGGAGAGTGATGTAGTGGAGGCAGGATCCATACATAGCTTTAAAAAGAGCTATGATAAAGCTCATGGAGCAGAGTGACCTAGTAGCGACCAGTGAAGAGGCGGAGCCAGGAGCTATAACTCGACCCCTGCAACCACAATTAGGCGAGTACGTCACTAACAACATCACTAATAAACACTCACACGACCACTCTAAAAGTCTTCTTATTGTAAGCTTCGTAGCCCAGTGGTACAACAACAAGCCTCCTACATTCCAGGACCACAGTTCGAGTCTTCCTTCATTCTTCTGTTTATTAACAGAACATTTCAACAATATGCAGCTATTGTTTAATTAAGAGAAAGTTTCTAAGGGAACTGAGCCATAGAACCCGCTGCAACATAGAACCCGCTGCAACTGCAACATAGAACCCGCTGCAACATAGAACCCGCTGCAACATAGAACCCGCTGCAACATAGAACCCGCTGCAACATAGAACCTGCTGCAACATAGAATCTGCTGCAATATAGAACCTGCTGCAACATAGAACACGCTGCAACATAGAACCCGCTGCAACATAAAACCTGCTGCAACATAGAATCTGCTGCAATATAGAACCTGCTGCAACATAGAATCTGCTGCAACATAGAACCTGCAGCAACATAGAACAAGTTGTAACATGGAACCCGCTGCAACATAGAACATGCTTGAACACTGAGGAAATTATATTTGAATTCTCTCCCGAGCGGAGATTTGAACCCCAGACCAAGGTGTTGAGAACCACCACTAACAGAGGTTCTTCGTAGCTCTGGCTCCTGGCTCATACCATCATTTAAAGAATATTTGGTTAAGCAAAAATCAAAAGATATCGTATAGATTTTTCAATAAAAGAATGTGAGAAAGAAGAGAAGAATAAGGACGAAGAAAACAAGAAAGTAGAAGGATATAAGAAAAGGTAGGAGTAAGAAAGAGAGAGGAGAGAGAGAGAGAGAGAGAGAGAGAGAGAGAGAGAGAGAGGGAGGGAGGGGGAGTGAGAAGAGAAAGACAGATATATAGGGGAAATATAAAGAAAAGAGAGGATAGAAGGATAAAAATAAGGAAGATAAAGGGGAGGGTAGACCGAGAAGAGTTACATCTATTATATAGGGAAGAGAGATAGGAAGAGAGGAGATAAAGATGTGGGAAGAGAAGAGAGGAAGAATTATAGGTTTGTCTGGAGGTAGGAGGAGGCAAAGAAAGAGAGAGAGAGAGAGAGAGAGAGAGAGAGAGAGAGAGAGAGAGAGAGAGAGAGAGAGAGAGATGGAGCAGGAGGTTATGAGCCTTATAGGAGTGAAGAGTAGGAAGTGAAAGGGTGACCACGACAGCACCCTATTCATTTTTATAATTTACGTGACCAGGTTCTATAGAGAAGCACCGGCTACTCTAAGACCCTTTCTTGCACTTGCAACATCATAAATGTTGCACCATCTTCAACAATAGCCATTCTTTTTATATATATATATATATATATATATATATATATATATATATATATATATATATATATATATATATATCCTCAGGACCTTATTTATATCTCCTTTGTTAATACCAATCTTCCAGTTAAACACTTCAATCATATCTTGGTCTGAAAAGTGGCAGATACAGTTTAATATGGACAAGTGTAAAGTCGTAGTCCTTGGGAATAAAAATAACTCTGGAAGGTCAATAACACTGGGTGATAATAACTCGATCAGTTATAGGCAATTCCCAAGTTAAAATCGAAGAGGTCTCAAGCACCCACTCAGAGAGACTGGCTACACTGTTTGCTACATAGTGTGTGGCAAGTAATATGTATCATTTAAACGTAATATACATGTGCAGTAGTTAGGTATCTTTATTCCGAAACGTTTCGCCTACACAGTAGGCTTCTTCAGTCAAATACAGAGGCAGCAGAAGCAGTATAGATGTAAAGACGATGTAATCAGTCCGTCACCCTTCAAGACGTAGCTTTGAGGTGGTCAGTCCCTCAGCCTGGAAAACACCATCGCTCCACAGTCTGGAACAATGTTCCAGACTGTGGAGAATGGAGCAATATGTGTCATACTTATCACCTTGTCGGTATTGTTTACGATTATTATATTCATCAACAGACCTCTCTTTTGTAGAATTTGTTACATAAACAAAAGCAGTACGAACTACGAGGTGTGCCACCCACTCCCACAAGTGTGTAGGCAATTATCCCTCAATGGTACACTGTATTCAACACAACATCTGTTATATTTTACAGGAATAGTATATTTCAATAATGTTATTTTAGCTTTAAAGCGCTGTTAGTTATCGGCGTGAATGGCAGGTGTGTGCAACTGAGGTTCAACTGCATCAATCACTGCATAGGTTCCACATGATTTACGAAATCGCAATTTCACGGTTGAAAACAAATCATGGTTGGTATAAACCATGGTAATAGATACCCACAAACTGGTTTAGAAAGACACGCAAGCAGACACTAGAACATATTTGTTAGAGAACGTTTCAGTCCTGGGACCTTGATCAAGATCCCAGGACCGAAAGATTTTCTAATAAATGTCCCAGTGTTTCCTCAAGTGTCTTTCTAAATCAAATCGTGGTAACGACCTAGGGAATATACACTGACAGGAGCAATTCACTCACCCTAAATACACTGATGTAATTGATTTTATCCTTATTTAGGGCTTAAAGTTTTCTTGATGTCAGTATTGAGGTTGATTGCCGACGTAATAACACACGTGCGGTCGGTAGATAGGCCCTAAACCTAGCTATTTAATCACATGGTTAAATAGCTAAAGCAAAAATGCTTCCTCCGGACCTCCTTCTCTTTTCTGCAACACTGCAAGCTCCTGATGTGTTGATTGCAACATGAAAGGCCTAGAGCTACCATTAAACTTCCCCAATGGTTGTTTTGCATTCTGATCTCTCATGTACACGTTGAATGGTAAATAGCTTGGTATATATAGTGTATATATCAAGTATGTATATACACACTTTAAGATTAATTCTAGTAGAACAAAAAATCACAATACAGTGACTAGGACAATATATTATCCCCATATTTGGGATTAAAATCTTCTTAACTGGCTATGAACACTTTGTATGCAGCCTTAAAGACTCTTGTGAGTTAATTGGATTTAAATCCAATTAGATTTAAGCCCAATTAACCAACCAACCAAGGGGTGAACCAGACCAGGGAATATCATCACAGGTTAAGAAGCCCAGGCGTCCAGAAGGCAGTTAGCAGAACGAGGATCAGCGTGCCGGGTTAATTACCGTACGGGCAAGGTAATTACGGTACGGGCGAGGTAATTACGGTACGGCGTGGCGATTCACTGCTAAATCGATAAATCTCATTAGAAGATCGTGAGAGACTGACGTTGTTTGTATGCGCCACTAACACCGTATTCGCTGTAGTGTGCGTGTTTGTCCACGCTATATGTTATGTATACAAGGAGGTAGTTAGTGCTTTGTACTGAGCACTTTACACAGGTAACCCACACATAGAGACATGATTATGAAGAACGTTTCGGTCAGACATGGACCATTTACAAGTCACACCTGACTTGTAAATGGTCCAAGTCGGACCGAAACGTCGTTATAAGCTCCTCTCACCTATGTGTGGGTTATTTGTGTATTGTTCCAGTCACGGTATTGTGCCTCTTTGTTTACTCAGAGAACTTTCACTCCATGGATCACTCACAGCTAAAACCATTACAAATCTGTATATACAACACACACAATAAAAACAAGGACATAATTGGAAAATAATACAAACAACAAGCATAAACACTAATGTTGTTTGATATTAAGATCACCAGTCGTTAGTCTGACACCTTGTAAATATAATGTGTTAGATAAGATTAGTCAGGAAACTGCGACGTGGGTCAGATGATGAGTCGCTACTGATGCTTTTGGTCATCTGACGGAGGCCTTCCGCTGGCTTACCCCTCCACTCTCACTAGGGATGTTAAGTGTTCTAGTATAAGGGAATAGATGCTTAAACAATTGGACACGTTAACCCGTTAAACTGCTTAGATGGTTAGAACTCCACATTCTTTAATGAGGTTGAAAGCTTGTAAACAAACCATACCACGGGTGGGGTTAGAACCCGCGATCAGAGAGTCTCAAAACTCCAGACCGTCACGTTAGCGTGAGTCATGTTGTAAGCTTGTACCTGTTTAAGCTTGTGCCTGTGTAAGCTTGTCCCTGTGTAAGCTTGTAGCTGTGTAAGCTTGTACTTGTGTAGCTTGTCCCTGTGTAAGCTTGTCCCTGTGTAAGCTTGTAGCTGTAAAAGCTTGTGCCTGTGTAAGCTTGTACCTGTGTAAGCTTGTACCTGTGTAAGCTTGTAGCTGTGTAAGCTTGCACTTGTGTAAGCTCGTACTTGTGTAAGCTCGTACTTGTGTAAGATCGTACTTGTGTAAGCTCGTACTTGTGTAAGCTCGTACTTGTGTAAGCTCGTACTTGTGTAAGCTCGTACTTGTGTAAGCTCGTACTTGTGTAAGCTCGTACTTGTGTAAGCTGTACTTGTGTAGTCATTGTAGTCGTACTTGTAGCCTACTTGTGTAAGCTGTACTTGTGTAAGCTCGTACTTGAAGATCGTAGTGTAACCGTACTTGTAAGCTCGTACTT
>WNWK01000108.1:652477-719977 GCA_009830355.1 Cherax destructor | reverse complement strand
TCTCTCTCTCTCTCTCTCTCTCTCTCTCTCTCTCTCTCTCTCTCTCTACTGCTTTTCTTTGCATGACTCATACACTTACTACACAATGGCTCTTAATCTAGATAGATGAAGATAGCTCTTAGCAGAAGATAGTCTCAATGTGGACTTACAAAGCTTCTGCTATCTCTTTTCTCCTATGTAAACATACCCTTTCTCTCTCTGTTTGTCTCTGTCTCTCTTTGTCTGTCTCTGTCTCTGTCTCCCTGTCTCTCTCTGTGTATCAGTCTGTCTCTGTCTCTGTCTCTGTGTATCAGTCTGTCTGTCTCTCTTTCTCCCCTCTCTCTCTCTCTCTCTCTCTCTCTCTCTCTCTCTCTCTCTCTCTCTCTCTCTCTCTCTCTCTCTCTCTCCCCTACTGACCTAATCTTCACTGTCATATTACCTCGGGGATGGAATATCAACGTTTCATACACTCTAAATTGCCTCCTCCACCTTAATGACGTTATACGACGAACAGTTTCACAGCAAAAAATGTTTATCCTGGATTTTTTTTCTCTCTTAATCGAGTGTCGAGTTTCTCTGAAGAATACCAGTTGCAGTGTTATATTTAAGGTGGGATTAGTTGGGTTTTTATGTGGAAACAAGGATGGTTGTTTCTTTGTGGGAAGGGAAGGAGGGGGAGGGGAGTTAAAGGAGGGGAAGGGGTGTGTAAAAGAGGAAAGGGAGTGTTTGTGGGAGGGTAAGAGGTGTTTCAGGGAGAAGATTATGTTCCAGTCTTTGCTCTGGTGTGTCTTTGAACCAGGTAAATAAAACTGAATTTTGTTCGTTGGTAGTATAGTGCCTGTACTCTGTACGTCGCTTGAGGGGATTGTTGGTAACAGAGTGCTTGTACTCTGTACGTCGCTTGAGGGGATTGTTGGTAGCACAGTGCCTGCACTCTGTACGTCGTCCGGGGGATTCTGTTTTGCAGTATAAGGGATTCAGTACACAAATACACTCAGATGTAAATTGAATTGATTAAATCTTTTCCATGGTACAGCCTGCCATCGTCAGCCCAAAAATGCTGACCGACTCACACACACATTATTATAGCACTATTTATTAAGCTAATACAGAACTCAGTGTTAGTAACTTACAGGAATATTTGGCTTAATGATAGTTAACTTGGTTTACATAACCGAAGGAACCAGGGTTTGATCTCCGGATAGAACGAGACGTATAAGTATCCTACCTACTGTATTTACTTTGTGGTGAATAAGTACTTGTAAATGGCAGCTTGAGCAGGTTAGAAAGTATGGATAAATCTAATTACACATGCTGCTTATGTTTACATTCGTGCCTGTACATCTAGCTGTGTAATGAAAATATCCGTCACCAACAAAATCAAAAGTGTACACACATTCATACCATACAATACTAGCTTAAACTAACTCATTAATGCCTAAAATACTGTTTTAATATTGACTATCATATGTAGATAGTGAATTTACAAGGGAACAGTTTTATCTGTGACTATTTGCAGCAGCAGCAGCATTTAACTGAGATATTATTATCTCGTCTACGTCAGTATAATGTTGGGGTTTCATAGCCAGATGAAACACAAAGGTGTTTTTGTTCTATGATGCAGAGTACTGTGAGAGTAATAAGACGCATTTGCAGCACTTAGCAATAGTTACTGGGGAGACGTTTCGCTAGCCAGTGGCTTTGTCGGTCCAGAGAGTGCTGGAGACGGTGGAAGACGAGAAGGAGTTGTTTGAGGTGGTCAGTCCCTCAACCTTGATGAATCTGATGGAGACGGTGGAAGACGTGAAGGAGTGGTTTGAGGTGGTCAGTCCCTCAACCTTGATGAATCTGATGGAAACGGTGGAAGACGTGAAGGAGTTGTTTGAGGTGGTCAGTCCCTCAACCTTGATGAATCTGATGAAGACGGTGGAAGACGTGAAGAAGTGGTTTGAGGTGGTCAGTCCCTCAACCTTGATGAATCTGATGGAGACGGTGGAAGACGTGAAGGAGTTGTTTGAGGTGGTCAGTTTTGGACATATGTATAAGAGGGACACAAAAAAATCTCCACATTAGGAAAAGATTTTCCCATTTCTTCTGACAAATAATCCACCAGCGAGGTTAGTTATAAAACAATATTGTGAGTGACCGAGGGGAAGCACCAGGGAGCTGTGAATCGACCCCCCACAACCACCATTAGGCGAGTACATAAGAACACAAAAAATGGAGAAACACTGTAGCAGGCCTACTGGCCTATACAAGGCAGGTCCTTCTCAAAACTATTATCATTCTCAAACATACTATCATATGAACACACGCGCGCACACACACACACACACACACACACACACATACACCACACACACACACACACACACACACATTAATAGTAATGGGTAATGGGTGTGCAGTACATTACTCTCTCTTAATCGATATTTGGGATACGTGTGGACAAATTACCACTCTTCTGAATTATTACTGCGATTACCTCCAAAATGATGGCGAGTAAAATTCCATTACATACACTTGAAAAAGAAAATTCTGAAACGTTAATTAAATTTTTTATTTACATTATATATATATATATATATATATATATATATATATATATATATATATATATATATATATATATATCTTACAACAATAACTGTGTATGATCAGATCCAGCTCTTGTCCCTCGGAAAGCTGTGACATCATCCGCTGTGACATCAGCTGTGACAGCTACCGCGATATCAGGGCACTTCTCTGAAGATAGCTAGGGTCTGAGTGATGATAAATCTGTTTTCTTTTTACCCACTGTCACCTACTTTCGCGGAAACTAACAAATACAACAACAAAAGCATTAAAGACACCAATCCCGTATAAATTAAAAACACGGTGAGGAGCCCAAGCGTTTGCCGTATCTCTGGAATACGGGAGAAAACTTTCTCCTGAGACAACTTTCTCCTCGATCTAACTTTAGTAGTCTGAGAGGTAAAGTGGCCAAGTGGAGAAAGTTAGAGCACTTGAGCAAGTGTTTAACAAGTGGTGGCGGAGGCGGCAGTCAAGGGTCTGCCCTATAAATATTTCCAGCCACTCTGTGGTGTCAGGAGCTAGATCTCTCTCTCTCTCTTTCTTTCTCTCTCTCTCTCTCTCTCTCAACTCAGTGATGTCAAAGGATTCTTTCTCTAAGTACAAGGGAGCTCTCACTAAGTTCAGCGAAGCCATGAGAGCTTCCTTTAAGCTCACTGATGTCAAAGGTTTACTCTCTCTAAACTTAAAAAGGATTTATTTTGACCATTTCTTTAAGAAAAAAAATTAATTGGCAAATTAATATTCTGTCCAATATATGTCGCATGAGTCAGGAAACAAATGTTTAGCTCAAAATCATTGTATTAACAAAGCCAGTGGCTGAGGGACTGATTACCTCAAACTCCTCCTGTTCTTCACGATTCTCCTTTGTATGGACTGATGAAGCCACTGTGTGACGAAACGTTTCCCAATAAAGATACCCAAGTGTTGCATATGTGTCTAATTTATGAACTTGTCGGTTCTCTGAACCATTCATCTACACCTTATAATAATGTTGGCAGAATTGCCTACAACGAATATATTACGTTTTGTACCTCACTCTGTAAGTATATATACCTCTATGTGTCCATGTATTGTTGGTAACGGTATGAGAAAACTCCTGGAGAGTGAAACGTTGCCACAGTTAAATGTCACATTAGTTGTACACACATTTCGATACTTTGTCAATGAGTTATAACAGGTCTGTTAGGTGCCGTTTGTACCTAATTTTTCGATGACTTGGCAGCTACTTTAAGGAGGAAGAAGGGTGAGAGAATCGAGATGTGGAAACGAGACAGGTGTCTTCACATGGAAGAATCCTTTGAAGTTCGTAAGGTGACTCCCTACTCAAAAATGAAGCAAGTTAGGGGCTTCATCTACCCGATCGAAGCCATGAGGGACCTGTGGAACCATGTAATGAAAACAGGGACCAAAGAGAAGCGTTGATAAAAATTGTTATGAGGTGGAAGAGGAGAAGGGAGAACACAACACAGGAGGGGGAGACAAAAGTCGAACCTAATTGGTTTCTGGGTCGATGGGGAGCAATCTTCTCCTCTTTGGGTCTATGTGAAGAGAGTTTCTTACTGAATAAATTGAGACGTTATCTTCCCAGGGAGCGTCTGTGGGGGACTTTCTTGCGTGGAGACTCAGCTCCTGGCCCCGCCTCTTCACTGTCCGCTACTAGGTATCTTCTCTTCCTGCTCCATGAGCTTTATCATACCTTGTCTTAAAGCTATGTATGGTTCCTGACTCCACTACATCGTTTGCTAGACTATTCCACTTCCTGACTACTCTATGGCTGAAGAAATGATTCCTAACATCCCTTTGACTCATCTGAGTCTTCAGCTTCCAATTGTGCCCCCTTGTTTCTGTGTTCCCTCTCTGGACCATCCTGTCACTATCTACCTTGTCGATTCCCCGCAGTATTTTGTATGTCGTTATCATGTCTCCTCTAACCCTTGTGTGTGTGTGTGTGTGTGTGTATACGTGTGCACGCACAAGTGTGTACGCACCCCCCCCAAAAAAAAAAAAAACACTTCAAAACCATCAGCATTCTCGTCAACTCAACAAGACAAAATCTAAAATAAAAAAAGAAACCACTGGAAATATACCATACGTGTTCCAACCCACAAATATATTCCCGGACAAATATTTATCTCAGTATTTTTCACGCTCTAGGAGTTAAGAAATCCACAAACCCTGAGGGATTTCCTCTGCACGAAAGGGATTACCAATTACCAACATATAAAAAGAAACTTCGGGACACAGAAAACTGAGAGGGACACAGAAACGATAATAATTCCTTGTGGCATGGGGATAAATTATTAAAGTTTAATTATTTGTTAATATAGACGAGAGTAAACACATTTGTTAATTAGTTTCGCAATTATTTTTATCATTATAATTTTCTTCGACTTTTATTATTTTTTTTTATGTGTAAATTTCATTTTTTTTATTAAAGCGTTATTTTAACCATTAAAATCATATATATATATATATAATAATTTTAATGCAAGGTGTTATTTTTTTAAATTATAATTGTATTTTTTTTAATTATAATCGTTATTATGCTAAGTTACTCATTACAATTTTGTATATAATAAATACAGAATTATTTTTTCACATTTCTATTAATTATTATTATTATTATTATTACAATTCGTTTCTACTTTTAAAGTAAATTATATTACTCATAATAAAAAAAACTGGATACTTTAAAATAATTTTAATAATTTATTTATTCTAGTGATAATTCTCGGACTTTTTATGACATTTATTCACAAATTCTCGTGAAAAAAAATTGAAATAATTTTTTTTATCATCGAATAATTTTTTAAAAAGCTTCGTTCTTGTATATAATTTACCATAATATCAGATCATTCTTTTATAATCTTCACAGATTTTGACTCTTACTAACATTCAAAGAGAATTTCTCACTAGATATAATTTTTCAAAATTATAAAAAATATTCCTGAATTAACAAACCATACCACGTTAAATTGTAATAATTTAAAATCATTCACGTTAATAAATTAAACGTAAATGATGATTGACGTAAAATAATGATTAATGTAAATAATAATGATTGATATAAAATAATGATTGATGTAAAATCGGATATAAATTTTTTAATCGCATCTGAAGTTTTCCACTATGGTAGGTTGTCTGAAAGAAGAAAACACATTGACCATCGTTCAGTCAATAGCTGTCTTTCCAGATACGTGCAGACAATATTATTCATATGACCCTCAGAGCTACAACATTCCTTACCATCCCTCAGAGTGCTGGCACTGTGCCTCCCATCTCCAGAGCCACAACACCTCCCACCCATCCCTCAGAGTGCTGGCACTGTGCCTCCCACCCCCAGAGCCACAACACCTCCCACCCATCCCTCAGAGTGCTGGCACTGTACCTCCCACCTCCAGAGCCACAACACCTCCCACCCATCCCTCAGAGTGCTGGCACTGTACCTCCCACCTCCAGAGCCACAACACCTCCCACCCATCCCTCAGAGTGCTGGCACTGTACCTCCCACCTCCAGAGCCACAACATCTCCACACATCCCTCAGAGTGCTGGCAATGTACCTCCCTCCTCCAGAGCCACAACACCTCCCACCCATCCCTCAGAGTGCTGGCACTGTACCTCCCACCTCCAGAGCCACAACACCTCCCACCCATCCCTCAGAGTGCTGGCACTGTACCTCCCACCTCCAGAGCCACAACATCTCCCACACATCCCTCAGAGTGCTGGCAATGTACCTCCCTCCTCCAGAGCCACAACACCTCCCACCCATCCCTCAGAGTGCTGCACTGTACCTCCCACCTCCAGAGCCACAACACCTCCCACCCATCCCTCAGAGTGTAAGCACTGTGCCTCCCACCTCCAGAACCACAACACCTCCCACCCATTCTTCAGAGTGCAGGCACTGTACCTCTCACCTCTAGAACCACAACACTTCCCACCCATCCTTCAGAGTGAAGGCACTGTACTTCCCACCCATCCTTCGGAGTGCAGGCACTGTGCCTCACACCCATCCTTCAGAGTGAAGGCACTGTAATTCCCACCACGCCAATGACGATTAACCCATCCATCCCTCAGACTGATGGCAATGAACTTCACACCACCAGGACTCAAGTCCATCTACCAGGTTTCTCTGAATACATTCATGTTACCTTTCTCGCACTCCAACAGCTCGTCAAATCACCAAAAAAAAAAAAACTTATCTCCACCCCACTCACACAAGCCTGCAGGATGCTCAAGCCCCTAACACAAAACCATTTTTCACTGCTTTGTAAGACTCAAACCCAATAGAAGACCCTCTTTAACATTTCATATAGACGAAGCTTTACCTGGAAGAGAGCTTTCACTACAGCTAAAGCTTTGATTCCTGCTGGAAGCTTGCTTGTTTTTCAACCAAGTCAACATGTTTCTCAGCGGAAGTTCTGACTCGACCTGTGGAGAGACAGAAATAAAATAATCTGACTAGCACTCTTATGTCAGCACTCTTAACACTCTTATGTCAGCACTCTTACCACTCTTATGTCAGCACTCTTATGTCAGCACTCTTATGTCAGCACTCTTAACACTCTTATGTCAGCACTCTTAACACTCTTATGTCAGCACTCTTTACACTCTTATGTCAGCACTCTTAACACTCTTATGTCAGCACTCTTAACACTCTTATGTCAGCACTCTTATGTCAGCGCTCTTATTTCAGCACTCTTAACACTCTTATGTCAGCACTCTTAACACTCTTATGTCAGCACTCTTACCACTCTTATGTCAGCACTCTTACCACTCTTATGTCAGCACTCTTAACACTCTTATGTCAGCACTCTTAACACTCTTATGTCAGCACTCTTAACACTCTTATGTCAGCCTTTAACACTCTTAGTCACACTCTTACACTTTATGTCAGCACTCTTACCACTCTTATGTCAGCACTCTATGTCACACTCTAACACTCTTATGTCAGCACTCTTAACACTCTTATGTCAGCACTCTTAACACTCTTATGTCAGCACTCTTAACACTCTTATGTACACTCTTATATCAGCACTCTTATGTCACACTCTTATGTCAGCACTCTTAACACTCTTATGTCAGCACTCTTAACACTCTATGTCAGACCTCACTCTTATGTCAGCACCTACCACTCTTATGTCAGCACTCTTAACACTCTTATGTCAGCACTCTTAACACTCTTATGTCAGCACTCTTACCACTCTTATGTCAGCACTCTTACCACTCTTATGTCAGCACTCTTAACACTCTTATGTCAGCACTCTTAACACTCTTATGTCAGCACTCTTACCACTCTTATGTCAGCACTCTTAACACTCTTATGTCAGCACTCTTAACACTCTTATGTCTTATGTCAGCACTCTTAACACTCTTATGTCAGCACTCTTAACACTCTTATGTCAGCACTCTTAACACTCTTATGTCAGCACTCTTAACACTCTTATGTCTTATGTCAGCCAACACTCTTATGTACATCTTCTCTTATGTCAGCACTCTTACCACTCTTATGTCAGCACTCTTACCATCTTGTCAGCACTCTTAACACTCTTATGTCAGCATCTACCACTTTATGTCACACTCTACCACTCTTATGTCAGCACTCTTACCACTCTTATGTCAGCACTCTTACCACTCTTATGTCAGCACTCTTACCACTCTTATGTCAGCACTCTTAACACTCTTATGTCAGCACTCTTACCACTCTTATGTCAGCACTCTTACCACTCTTATGTCAGCACTCTTAACACTCTTATGTCAGCACTCCTACCACTCTTATGTCAGCACTCTTACCACTCTTATGTCAGCACTCTTACCACTCTTATGTCAGCACTCTTACCACTCTTATGTCAGCACTCTTACCACTCTTATGTCAGCACTCTTAACACTCTTATGTCAGCACTCTTACCACTCTTATGTCAGCACTCCTACCACTCTTATGTCAGCACTCTTACCACTCTTATGTCAGCACTCTTACCACTCTTATGTCAGCACTCTTAACACTCTTATGTCAGCATTAAGCAGCAGATTCAAGATCTGCCTATAATTTAAGCCGAATAAAATAATAACATAATTATTGACCAGTCAATTATTGACACTAAACAATTATTCAGGAATAATTACACTCATTCCATTGTTCAGTTCCTTACACTGACTTCAGATAATTCCTTATACTGACTTCAGATAATTCCTTATACTGACTTCAGATAATTTCTTTTACTGACTTCAGATAATTCCTTACACTGACTTCAGATAATTTCTTATACTGACTTTCAGATAATTCCTTATGCTGACTTCAGATAATTTCTTATACTGACTTCAGATAATTCCTAATACTGACTTAAAGTAATTATTTAATATAACTTCTACTAATTACTTTTGCTCATGTCTACTAATTACCTATAATATCGAATAAACAACAATGGAATTATTTTTTTTATCATACAAGTGTCATAATTCGTTTTAATTTACGATAATTCCCGGATGTCCGGTTATCAATAAAGTAATTGCGATTATTAATAAAAATGGACACCAATAATTCCCCAAAAAAATTTACAAAAAATTCCTTCCATCGGAAACGCTATTCAATTTACATTTCGAAATTTATTCAATGCCGAAAAAATGTGTTTATTCCATTATCTTTAAGCTGGATGTCACAAAATCTATTATATTTTTTTTACTATTATCTACCGCTGAGTAAATTATTTATTCATGTGGAAAAACTGGAATAAATTTATATAAATGTTTTGCTGAAAAAATTTGGATTAGCGAGCAATTATGGTCTAATATACTCTATTGAAATTTGTATTTATTTGAAAGATCACAGGCAGCACACACGCACACACACACACACACGCACACACACACACGCACACACACACACACACACACACACACACACATACACACACACACACACACATGAAGATTGGGGAAGGGCAAAGAAGACCGCAGACAGAGTACAGTCTAGCAGTCTAGGGGGCCAGAGACTACAAACCTCACCCAAGGAAAAAGATCTTGGAGTGAGTATAACACCAGACACATCTCCTGAGGCGCACATCCACCAAATAACTGCTGCAGCATATGGGCGCCTAGCAAACCTAAGAACAGCATTCCGACATCTTAATAAGGAATCGTTCAGAACCCTGTACACTGTGTACGTTAGGCCCATACTGGAGTATGCAGCACCAGTTTGGAACCCACACCTAGCCAAGCACGTAAAGAAACTAGAGAAAGTGCAAAGGTTTGCAACATGACTAGTCCCGGAGCTAAGGGGTATGTCCTACGAGGAGAGGTTAAGGAAAATCGACCTGACGACATTGGAGGACAGGAGAGTAAGGGGAAACAAAATAACGACATATAAAATACTGGGAGGAATTGACAAGGTGGACAGAGACAGAATGTTCCAGAGATGGGACACAGCAACAAGGGGACACAGCTGGAAGTTGAAGACTCAGATGAATCACAGGGATGTTAGGAAGTATTTCTTCAGTCACAGAATGGTCGGGAAGTGGAATAGCTTGGGAAGCGATGTAGTGGAGGCAGGATCCATTCATAGCTTTAAGAAGAGGTATGATAAAGCTCATGGCGCAGGGAGAGTGACCCAGTAGCGGCCAGTGAAGAGGCGGGGCCAGGAGCCATGAATCGACCCCTGCAACCACAACTAGGTGAGTACAACTAGGTAGGTACACAAACACACACACAATGTGAAACCTACACACTGAAACTCTAATCATCACTGCTCAAAATGCTAGTAATCTCACGTTCTCTGTTTATTCCTAGTGATGTATTGGTGACAGGAAAAGCTTTGCGTTACAGAATAAGCTTTCACTGAGTTAATGTTTCTCTCTGTGTAGAGCTCCAAACTCTTAAAAAAAGAGCTTGTGTACTTAATTCTCGGATCAAAAGATGTTTCTGCGTCTAGCATCCTTGTGTGGTTTCGAACCGAGGTACCCCGGGTTGAGCACTTCACAACCTGTGTCTCGTACCTCTCGTGAGATGGAGAGAAAATTTGTATACATATTTTGCTTCAAAGTTCAAACATGAAGCTTAGGGTCACCACCCTGTGGAGGGCCTTTGTAAATCATTATCGTGGTTGTGTTGGTTGGTTGATTGGTTGATTGGTTGTGTTGGTTGGTTGGTTGGTTGGTTGGTTGGTTGGTTGGTTGGTTGGTTGGTTGGTTGGTTGGTTGGTTGGTTGGTTGGTTGGTTGGTTGGTTGGTTGGTTGGTTGGTTGGTTGGTTGGTTGGTTGGTTGGTTGGTTGTATTGGTTGGTTGTATTGGTTGGTTGTGTTGGCTGGTTGATTGGTTGATTCATTGGTTAGTTAGTTGGATGGTTGTGTTGGTTGAGTAATTGGTTGGTTGGTGGTTGGTTAGTTGGTTGATTCACTGGTTGGTTGGTTGTGTTGACTGGTTGATTCATTGGTTGGGTTATTAGGATTTAACTATATTGACTACACTAGGGTCATGGAAGCTGCATGTCACCTTTGCACCACCACCTCTATAACCTCTTCTTCCATACTTCCTCCTTTTAAACTGACATGCAATCTTTCATCGCCTGGATTTATTTTTATTCTCATCCTCTCTCTCTTTTTACAATGTTAACTTTTACTCCCTTCTACACACCTTACCAAACTCTTTCACCAACCTTAGCAAAGTTTCTTGCGAATCTCCCCAAAAATACTGTATCATCATCAAAGATCAACTGTAACAACTCATCAAATTCATTATCGTTTGAACCTACACCTCTCCCCAACACTTATTTATTTCCATTACAACAAGTCGAATGACGTACATCCTTGTCTAAGGCCTCCTTTTTTTCTGGAAAATAGTCCCCTATCTCCTACAATACTCTAACCTGAGCCACGCTCACTAAATATTTGACAAGCTTTTACTTACCTACACCTGCCACATCGCTCCCCTATCCACTCTATCATTTGCATTTTCTTAAGTTGTAAGTGCAACAAACAGTTCCTTCCTCTTATCTAAGTGTTGCACGCAAAAAAAGCTTAACGCAAACACTTGATCTACACATCCCCTACCCTTCCTAAATCCTCCTTGTCCCTCTGAAATCCCGCTTTCTGTCATTCCCCTTTGTGTCTTTTCATAATAATTCTACCATACATTGTACCCGATATACTGAACAGACTTATATCCCTATAATTCTTACGTCTCTATTGTCCCCTTTTCCCTTATATAAATGAACTATGAATGCTCTCTGCCAACCCTCAGGTCCCGTCCCTTCTTACGTGCATATATTAGACAAATACACCAACCATTTCAAAATTATATCTCCACTGCCTCACCCAGTGCCTTACCCACTGCCTTACCCACTGCCTCACCCACTGCTTCACTCACTGCCTCCTTACCTCTGGCGTTTCCCCTCCTAACAGATCTCATTCTTCCCTGCCCCATATCTTAAATCACCTCCATCCTTGTATCATTAGCGTTTAACTCCTCAGAATATTCCCTTCATCTTCCCTCCACCTCCACTTCCCATTCCACCATCTCGTGTCTTCCATTCTTAACTGCCCAATCCACTTCGCTCTTCTGGCGTTTTCCACTCATTAATCACTCTCTTATTAAGTCTTTTGCACTCTCTCATAACTCGTTTGACCTCTATTTTTTGCCCCAGATACTCTACTTAATGAATATCACGTTCACTCTGAGAAAACTTTTGCGTGCTAACTTTTTTCTCCCTTACCAGTAATTTTTACCTCATCATTCCACCAGTCATTCCTCTTGCCTCTGCCACCCGCCCTTCTGTAGTTACACATCTCTGCTATGTAATCTAGCATTGCATTTGTAAATCCATATTATTCCAGTGTTCCATCTATCGTCGATCTTCCAGTGTTCTATCCATCCAGCCCACCTCTCTAGCTGCAGTTCATAATGCCGTCCACTAACCAACCTATTCTTTAGACTATTCACTTTCTCTCTTATCCATTGACACTATTCCTTTAGTTTCAAGACTTTCGCCTTTACTGTAGAAAATAACGTATACAAATTAAAAGTAGAGCTAAAAAAAATAGAATAACATTCACGCAAAAAGAAAAAAATGTATGTTTTTTTGGATCAAGAGCTGCGTTGAATTTTACCCAGAGAGATTTTCATGAAAAAAAAGCTCTTAAATTTGTCGCACTTGTAAAGAGTAAGAGTTTGCCTCCGGAAGAACCTGAATAACATACTAATTAATATTCTTTCTGCTATGATACCGCCTTCTTAGAGGAGAATTTTCTTTCTGTCTGCCTGTCCTCTCTCTCTCTCTCTCTCTCTCTCTCTCTCTCTCTCTCTCTCTCTCTCTCTCTCTCTCTCTTTCTTCCTCCTTCTCTCTTTCTCTCTGTCTCTCTCTCTCTCTCTCTCTCTCTCTCTCTCTCTCTCTCTCTCTCTCTCTCTCTCTCTCTCTCTCTCTCTCTTTCTCAACATTAATCCCCCTGAGAAAAAGCACACATTCCAAGGGCTACAAATCAAATAGGTAATCCATCAACAGATTTAAATGGATTAGGACAGGTGTCAAGAAGGATCTAAAGCCAAAGATAAACAACATTTCCCCCCCCCCCGTGGACACCCTAGTCCGGGCGTCCACGGAGTAGGGCGTCCTACCTCGCCCTGCTCCGGTGGACTCCCACCGAGTTAGGGCGACCTGAAACACAAGGAAACACACAGAAGACATATGTTCCACGCTAATGCTGGGAGTATTATGCAGACAACAGACGTAGTGGTTTTCACATGCACATGGCGGAACACCGGATGCCATGGCTCTAAACACGCATGGTCAATAACTCGAGACACTTGACATCCGTACCGGCTGGTTCTGGTCACCATCCAGTGGACTGTTATGGGGGCCCTGAAGCTTGAACTATTATGGGGCCCTGAAGCTTGAACTGTTATGGGGTCCCTGAAGCTTGAACTGTTATGGGGTCCCTGAAGCTTGAACTATTATGGGGTCCCTGAAGCTTGAACTATTATGGGGCCCTGAAGCTTGAACTATTATGGGGCCCTGAAGCTTGAACTGTTATGGGGGCCCTGAAGCTTGAACTGTTATGCTGGCCCTGAAGCTTGAACTGTTATGGGGGCCCTTAAGCTAGAACTGTTATGGAGGCCCTGAAGCTTGAACTGTTATGGGGGCCCTGAAGCTTGAACTGTTATGGGGGCCCTGAAGCTTGAACTGTTATGGGGCACTGAAGCTTGAACTGTTATGGGGTCCCTGAAGCTTGAACTGTTATGGGGTCCCTGAAGCTTGAACTGTTATGGGGGCCCTAAAGCTTGAACTGTTATTGGGGCCCTGAAGCTTGAACTGTTATGGGGACCCTGAAGCTTGAACTGTTATGGGGTCCCTGAAGCTTGACCTGTTATGGGGTCCCTGAAGCTTGAACTGTTATGGGGGCCCTGAAGCTTGAACTGTTATGGGGGCCCTGAAGCTTGAACTGTTATGGGGCCCTGAAGCTTGAACTGTTATGGGGCCCTGAAGTTTGAACTGTTATGGGGTCCCTGAAGCTTGAACTGTTATGGGGTCCCTGAAGCTTGAACTGTTATGGGGGCCCTGAAGCTTTAACTGTTATGGGGGCCCTGAAGCTTGAACTGTTATGGGGGCCCTAAAGCTTGAACTGTTATGGGGGCCCTGAAGCTTGAACTGTTATGGGGGCTCTGAAGCTTGAACTGTTATGGGGGCCCTGAAGCTTGAACTGTTATGGGGTCCCTGAAGCTTGAACTTTTATGGGGGCCCTGAAGCTTGAACTGTTATGGGGGCCCTGAAGCTTGAACTGTTATGGGGGTCCTGAAGCTTGAACTGTTATGGGGGCCCTGAAGCTTGAACTGTTATGGAGGCCCTGAAGCTTGAACTATTATGGGTTCCTTGAAGCTTGAACTATTATGGGTTCCTTGTAGCTTGAACTGTTATGGGGGCCCTGAAGCTTGAACTGTTATAGGGGCCCTGAAGCTTGAACTATTATGGGGGCCCTGAAGCTTGAACTGTTATGGGGGCCCTGAAGCTTGAACTGTTATGGAGGCCCTGAAGCTTGAACTATTATGGGTTCCTTGAAGCTTGAACTATTATGGGTTCCTTGTAGCTTGAACTGTTATGGGGACCCTGAAGCTTGAACTGTTATAGGGGCCCTGAAGCTTGAACTATTATGGGTTCCTTGAAGCTTGAACTATTATGGGTTCCTTGTAGCTTGAACTGTTATGGGGGCCCTGAAGCTTGAACTGTTATAGGGGCCCTGAAGCTTGAACTATTATGGGTGCCCTGAAGCTTGAACTGTTATGGGGGCCCTGAAGCTTGAACTGTTATGGAGGCCCTGAAGCTTGAACTATTATGGGTTCCTTGAAGCTTGAACTATTATGGGTTCCTTGTAGCTTGAACTGTTATGGGGGCCCTGAAGCTTGAACTGTTATAGGGGCCCTGAAGCTTGAACTGTTATAGGGGCCCTGAAGCTTGAACTATTATGGGGCCCTGAAGCTTGAACTATTATGGGGGCCCTGAAGCTTGAACTGTTATGGGGGCCCTGAAGCTTGAACTGTTATGGGGGCCCTGAAGCTTTAACTATTATGGGGCCCTGAAGCTTGAAGGAAAACTAAAGAAAAGGTGGAGGAATATTCTCCTCCTTGAACAAGACTGTTAATGAGTCAAAACGAGAGAAAAAACGAGACGTTAAACTCTTCACACGTTGAAACTCGATACGAAGATTATAACATAATTCTTTGGAAAGTTACGTACGAACGAAAGAGAACCAGAAATGTCATAACATCTTGCATGACAAACTTGCATTCGTAATAAGTAACGATAGTGTATTTTTTCGTCGAGGCTTTCAACGACGTTAACGTCGAATGGACTAACCTTTCCGGTGATCGTTGCGTGCGTTAGTTACGTATAAGTTTATTCGCTGTGCACACAGCACCAATCAGAGGCCCTGTAATCACCTGTGCCAGCTGTGAGGAGGGTAAGCAGAGCCATCTAGTGGTGGTGTATGATACTTTCACGTCTGGTGACTAAGGTGTGAGAGGTGGTATGAGCAGAGGTATGACTGTATGAGAGGTGGTATGAGCAGAGGTATGACTGTATGAGAGGTGGTATGAGCAGAGGTATGACTGTATGAGAGGTGGTATGAACAGAGGTATGACTGTATGAGAGGTGGTATGAGCAGAGGTATGACTGTTTGAGAGGTGGTATGAGCAGAGGTATGACTGTATGATAGGTGGTATGAGCAGAGGTATGACTGTTTGAGAGGTGGTATGAGCAGAGGTATGACTGTATGAGAGGTGGTATGAGCAGAGGTATGACTGTTTGAGAGGTGGTATGAGCAGAGGTATGACTGGCTGTATCATCATGCAAAAACATCTGCATATTCACTTTCATTATTATTACAATCATCACCATAATCATCATTATCAACCCCCTCATCATATCTCCCCTCATCCTAAATCCCCTCATCATAAATCCCCCTCATCATAAATCTCCCTCATCATAAATCCTCTCATCATCAATATCATTATAAATCCCCCTCATCATCATAGATCCCCCTCATCATCATTATCATCATATACCCCCCGCTTCATCATTATCATTATAAATCCCCCTCATCATCATTATCATCAAAAATCCCCCTCTTCATCACTATAATCATAAATCCACCTAATCATCATTATCATCATAAATCCTCCATCATCATTATCATCATAAATCAACCTTATCATAATTATCATCATAAATCCCTCTCTTCATCAGTATCATCATAATAAATCCCTTCATCATCATTATCATCATAAATCCCCCTTATCATCATTATTATCATAAATCTCCCTCATCCTTATCATCATAAATCCCCTCATCATCATAAATCCTCATCCTCATTATCATCATAAATCCCCTTCTTCATTATAAATCCTCATCATCATCATTACCATCACCCTCATCATCAATAAAACAACAAATCCCTATAATAACCTTATTATTACCTCATTATCATTACTAAAGTAATCCCATACGTTAATCCGACACTAATATATTATTACCACTGATCTAATTAATCCCCCTTGACCCATGCTGGTAAATCCGCTGGCAATCGCACCCTGCAGGTGGCTTCTTTCCGATAAATCCCCCCTCTAGCGACCGGAAAATCCATTTAATTCTAGATAGAGGGGAGAAAAATCCCATAATTCATCGCTGAGGAAATATTCGGAGGGGGATTTACCTTTAATATGTGTTTAATCCTATTTTTTCTTCAAGGTGATATAAGCTCAGTGTTTTTTTTATGGGGATTTAATCCTATTGTTTTCATAGGATGGACTGGAAATCTGTTATCTGGAGAGAGAGAGAGAGAGAGAGAGAGAGAGAGAGAGAGAAGAGAGAGAGAGAGAGAGAACTGTATCATTGTGATGCTGGTATGCAGTACCGACAGTTTGATGAATCAGGCACATCTTCAGCTCCTGGTTATCATTAGTTTGAAGACTTTCACCACCCAGTGGCCTTTTTGTTCTGTACAGAGAGAGTATAAGATGAGGGGATCAGTCCCTCAGTCTTGACAGAGGTGTTCAGTCTAGTAGCCTGGATCAGTCTTAAAACAGAGGCAGGAGAACGAACACTGATATAGTGGAGGCAGAGAGGTGCAGCAGTTAAAGGAATCGTCACAAGTGGGCAGAACCCATCCGTAGGTATAGAGAATATCTTCTCCAATTTTATTGCTAACCTCTGACTTTGACTCAACTCTTGGGTATGATCTAATTCTAGTAATGGGCCCCACCCATTTGTAACGAAACCTCCAACTGTTACACCTCACTTCTGGCTCCAGGATATAAGTGTTCGGTCCCTTGCCTCTGTTTCAGATTGATCCAGACTACAAATCTGAACACTTATATTAAGGCTGAGGGACTGATTACCTCGTCTTCCACTGTCTTGAGCTTATATGTTCTGGACAGAATCGCGAAAGTCGCTGGACAGGTGTTGCGCATGTGTCTGATTTATTTATAAGCACTACAGTAGGCCTACTGGCCCATCCAAGACAGGCAGTTCTCAAATGCAACCCATCCCAGTAGTATATTTTTGTCTAACTCTCTCAGTCTCTCTCTCTCTCTCTCTCTCTCTCTCTCTCTCTCTCTCTCTCTCTCTCTCTCTCTCTCTCTCTCTCTCTCTCTCTCTCTCTCTCTCTCTCTCTCTCTCTTTTAATCTCCTTACCTCTCGCTCAGTTCCTTCTAATGTGGTTTGCCAGGAACGAAACTTTATAAATAATCTCTTAAATGCTCAAATTTTCCCCCGACTTTCTTAAGTATTTTGCAAAATCCTCAGAGTCTTAAGAAATTTCGTTACTCATAAAAGATATTCACTTACTTAGGCATCAAAATCTATAATTATCAGAGATATATAATAACTCGATAAATGTAACTACAGGATAAATGTAACTACAAGATAAATGTAACTACAAGATGAATGTAACTACAAGATAAATGTAACTACTACAGGATAAATGTAACTACAGGATAAATGTAACTACAGGATAAATGTAACTACAAGATAAATGTAACTACAAGATAAATGTAACTACTACAGGATAAATGTAACTACAGGATAAATGTAACTACAAGATAAATGTAACTACAAGATAAATGTAACTACTACAGGATAAATATAACTACTACAGAATAAATGTAACTACAGGATAAATGTAACTACAGGATAAATTAAACTACAAGATAAATGTAACTACTACAGGATAAATGTAACTACAGGATAAATGTAACTACGACAGGATAAATGTAACTACAAGATAAATGTAACTACTACAGGATAAATGTAACTACAAGATAAATGTAACTACTACAAGATAAATGTAACTACTACAAGATAAATGTAACTACAGGATAAATGTAACTACAGGATAAATGTAATTACTACAGGATAAATATAACTACAAGATAAATGTAACTACTACAGGATAAATGTAACTACAGGAAAATATAATTACTTTGAAAGAACGTCTTATTGTGTCTTATAGAATCTTCAAGGGAGTGACTTGATGCTAATGCACAGCTCTTGATCTGCGGAGATGGAGCTACCATCCTCTCACCTCGCATCAAATTTCTTTTCCTTCCGTCATCTCAGCTCTTCCCTGGAGTTTAATGAGTCACTTTCAGTTCAAACCCCACCCGTTCCGTGGTTTTAATAAAACCTCTCCCTTGATAGTTTACCTAAGTAGTGGTAGACTACTTAGCTAACTACTCGGTTTGTTAGAAAGATAGAGAGGGATAACAAGGTAATTTGCATACCCCTTACCTTGTTACCTTGAGTAGTCAGACTACACTGCATATTCTACCTTTAATTACTATAATATAGACGCCATCAGAGGCATATAATTATTGTATAAAGGAGTATAATCCTGTAGGAGGAGGGAGAGGGGGGGGTATTTAGGAAGGAGGGATTACACGAGGTCACGTGACGTGGGGTCATCACCTTGACCTCTGATGAGCTTGGTAAAGTCAATGTTTCAGTCTTAAAGAGTCGTTGGTGGTAGTTTGTTGCTTAGATTGTTCTATGCTGTGAAGATTTCAGATGAGGTATTTTTAGGCTGTGTGTGTGTGTGTGTGTGTGTGTGTGTGTGTGTGTGTGTGTGTGTGTTTGTTGTATGTATGTAGGTGATTTCTTATTAGTAATTTCTCAGATTTTTCTATGTTCTACCTTTTAAGACATTCTCTTTAGATAATAATAATAATAATAATAATAATAATAATAATAATAATAATAATAATAATAATAATAATAATAATAATAATAATAATAATAATAATAATAATAATAATAATAACAATATTATTACTACTACTGTTATTACTACTACTACTACCGCCACTACTACTACTACTACTAATAATAATAATAATAATAATAATAATAATAATAATAATATTATTATTATTATTATTATTATTATTACTGCTAATACTCTTCTTTCCTGGATATAGCAAGCACTGCAAGCGCCCTTGCAATACACGAGAAAATATCCTGGTCATGTCTGTGTATACATACACTCCCATTAAAGCTGTCGAAAAATATGCGCGTTTATGCTTGAACGAAGTCAGGAAAAGTTCTTTTCAAAAAGTGTCTCAACTACATCTTGTTCTGTCCTCATGGAAAAAAAAGATGGGCACTTGAAAAAAGTGCATTCTTCTGTGCCTTTAGAAATTTCGGATGGTAAACAACCCCTTTTCAAAAGGGCATCTTCCAACCCCTCCTTTTTTTTTCCCCTGTCTCTAGTTCTCCCTTACCTTTTCCTGCACATTTTGCCCAAATGGCTTCGAGACGCAGACGAAATAGAATTGCCTTCAGTCTTCCAGCGCGATTGTGATATCAGAATCCATGAATATCTTTTAAGAAAGAAGAGAGAGAGAGAGAGAGAGAGAGAGAGAGAGAGAGAGAGAGAGAGAGATAGGATGTCCCCAGCCTTCTTCCGTAGAAACTCAAATCTTATCGTCAGATGAAATTTCTTGCAGACGGAAACGCAACCCGTTTCTCAAGAAAGAGAGTAAACAAACGATACATTTCCTTGAGATGAAACAAACATAAATTGTCTCTAGATTAGGGGAAAAAAAGGCACTGTGGCCATTGTCGTAGGCAGAATAATAATTTCCAAACAAAATGGTCATCTATATGGACAAAAGGTTACAGTACCATTTATAATAATAATAATAATAATAATAATAATAATAATAATAATAATAATAATAATAATAATAATTACATACTCTATTGTTTTCATTGATGGATGAAAATGTTTTTCTGTGAAACATTTAAAAAAATACAATATATAGAATACAATTTATAAAATACAATAAAAAGTGAAACATAGAAAAATTACAATACAAAAATGTAAGAAAAATACAAATGAATGAATATATATATATAATATATATATATATATATATATATATATATATATATATATATATATATATATATATATATATATATATATATATATATATATATATATATATATATATATATATATATATATATATATATATATATATATATATATATATATATATATATATATATATATATATATATATATATATATATATATATATATATATATATATATATATATATATATATATATATATATATATATATATATATATATATATATATATATATATAGTATATATATATATATATATATATATATATATATATATATATATATATATATATATATATATATATATATATATATATATATATATATATATATATATATATATATATATATATATATATATATATATATATATATATATATATATATATATATATAAAATGTATATTTAAGTATACCTGTCTGGAAATGAGCAAGTAATATGCAGCCTTAACAACGTTCGCGCAGTCGATAGGCTTGAAACCCCACTAAACTCACATTATATACAATAGTATGTGGAATATAATGATACGATATAACGATACAATGTAAAGAAATTTTTCAATTTCTAAAAGAGAAATTTTATTTTTTCTTGGCCTCGCTACAGCGTCTCGGAGTCTGATAACGAGGTTGGCGGCTTTGATAACGAGGCAAGGGGTTTTGATAACAAGGTAAGGGGGTCTGATAACGAGGTAGGGGGGTCTGATAACGAGGAAGTAGGGGGGTAAAACTGGGGTCCTGTTGGGAGCTAACGAGGCTACGTGAACCACCTTCCGTCTTAGTGTAATGATCTTAGTGATTTCTGTGTCACGGGAGTAGCCTGAGCGCACGCACTCGCTCACACACACGCACACACACGCACTCACACACACACACACACACACACACACACACACACACACACACACACACACACACACAGTCTGTTTTCAAGACGATGTCACAATACACTTATAAGTATAGAATACATCAGTTATGAGAAATAGCACATTGAGTAGGGAAATAAATAGGAAATAAATAATACGGTATAAACATGAATTTAAAAATAAATGCATGCATACACAGAACAAAACATGAAATAAGAAAAAGAACAGACAGAATTAAAAAAAATAGTGACAGGTAAAAAATGGCAGTAAACGAAAGAATAGGGAATAACTAAAACAAGAAGAGAAACTTGGGGGTAAAAAAGCATAGGATTTAAAACAAGGATTTTAAAAGCAAAATTTATCCTGCCATCTTAGACGACCTTTTTATCCCATCTAGTAATGAAATGGAGTAGGTTATATGGAAGACTCGAGCTGGGTTCCTCACTACTGCTCCTCCTTCGAGTCATACTCATCAATTCTCAAGTGGGACTTCAGATATTTATATCTGACTGTATGTTCAACACTGCAATGATGAATTATCACTCATAACTCCGAGAAATTTTTATATTTAATATAGTGTTGTGTTGGTAAAAAGCTTCAGAAATGGTATTAATTATTATAGCTAAAAATGGTGGTCTTTAAACATGAAGGACTTTATGTGGAACGTGTATACCAAATTACGAGTTTACTAAATATTTATTACGAAAGATAAATAATAAGAAATTAGGAGGTCTTCAGAATGGCGCAGTGTATACATAATTAAATGTGTTTGTCTGTGTACATACACTGCTCCTACGGTTTAATGTATTCTTGACAGGTAGTGGACAGGTGACGTGTAGCCTTAATGACCCTTCTAGTAGTCGATAGGTTTCAAGCCTAATTAAGCAGGATAATACTCTTAAATCAGGCAGTTCTGCTGAAAGCCAGACATTTCGTTCTACAAGACGCAGCTGGCTACCTTACTGGTGACGACATTCAACTGGCGACCACCCTCGTGCGTCCTCTCCCTAAGCCATGATTGACGCAACCCGCTACTGGGATGACGTAGATTATGGCTTAGTAATGTTTTTAAAAACAAAATCGGTCGTGGAAGCGCAGTGTTATGTAAACAATATTGTATAAGTAATGTTATGTAAGGAATGGTGTGTAAACAATGTTCTGTAAACAATGTTATGAAAATAACGTTATGTAAACAGTGTTATGTAAACAACGTTGTGTAAACAGTGTTATGTAAACAATGTTATGTGAACATGTTAAATTTTACTAAATTATATTTTTTATATTTCACGTTATATATACAGTGGTACCTCTAAATACAAGCAAAATTCGTTCCAGTCGGCTATTCAAGTGCCGATACCGAAGAAATTTATGCCCATAAGAAATAATGAAAATTAGATTAATCCATTTCAGACCCCCAAAAATACACTTACAAAAGCAATATATATATATATATATATATATATATATATATATATATATATATATATATATATATATATATATATATATATATATATATATATATATATATATATATATATATATATATAGTCTGGGGAATTACGATATTTTCCACAATGTAATATGTTATCCACATATACTGGAATAAATCTAGTGTAGTATAATTTTCCCTCATATGAACTTAAGAGATATGCAGAATTATATATCGATCCTAGGTAAGGTATATACATTGAGGAGTTACTTTAATCCCAATTTAAGGGATTAAATTCTACTTGATTCGAGGTGAACAGGATACATGCAGTCTTGAAGACCCTCGTGTAGTCGACAGGGTTTAAATCCCATTAAACAACCCAGATAAGCGTAGGACATAAACGTTTAACTGGAATTTTATCATAACATCTCCACCCTATTTTAACAAGTGAGTATATACGCAATATTTGTTCCATTACATTTCTCCTGGTATACCATAATAAACCGCGTACGTGATCTTACCATCACAACTGGCGTTATTCTGATTTGCATGGTAAACATTGTATATTAAAAAAAATAGAAAACTCTTACGACAAAGAGAGGAGTATGTTTGCTCCCAGGAAGCTGCCTGGCATGAGCAGACACCATTGTAAGGAATTCTGTACACATTCCCTCTCATAACAACAAGCCTCGTCCCCAGCCTTCCTCCACAAGCTCTGAAAACACTATCGTGACCTGCAACTGTTGAGGTCCACGTAATCCTCCAGTCACCACAAGGCTTACTCTATAGTATATATATATATATATATATATATATATATATATATATATATATATATATATATATATATATATATATATATATAATTTGAAAGATCCTTTCCCAGTTCTGAATAAGAAGTGAAAATGCGTCAAGACTTTTGAGTTCTTAGAAGAATTTCGTGGAAAGTTGAGACGAATATATTAATAGAGTTTAGGACTTGGGTTTAAGGTATTAATATACATTTACTGTTCTCAGGTTCATATGCTGGCAAAACTTGTTGTTAGAGACTTTTAAAAAGAGAAGAAGCAGAGAAAATCACCAAACTGAGAATTAGGTCTGGGTTTTATTTAATGTGTGTGTGTGTGTGTGTGTGTGTGTCTCATTTAACATACACCTGAGAGTATAGATCATAGAACATATGCTACAGCATATGAGTCATACAAATTATCACAACAAAGGAACGCAAAGATACATACGACGAAAGGAATTAAGAGAGAGACAGCGAGAGAGAGAGATAGAGAGACAGAGATAGAGAGACAGAGATATAGAGACACAAAGAGACATAGAGATAGAGAAACAGGGACATAGAGACATAGAGAGATAAAAAGACAGAGATATAGAGACAGACCATACCACGGGTGGGGTTCGAACCCGCGGATTCGAACCCCACCCGTGGCATGGTTTGTTTACAATCGTGTCATTACGATTTCATGAGTCATATAGAGACAGAGAAAGGAAGAGATATTATCTTGTCTAAGCCAAATGGAGACTAGGGAAATGAAGAGAAAGAGGAAGAGAGGGAGACAGAGATAAACAAGGCACTTTAAGCAAGGTCTTAACATTAATCAAAGAGGGGAATACCAGTCACCTCAATAAAGGACAGCAATAAAAAAATTATTGCCGCTTTAGCAATAAAAATAGATAATCCTTTGATGCTGGTGAAGGGTTCTTGATTCAAGGGAATTGGAGCTACCTGTCCCTTCCTTGGATCAAATTTGATTATCTCTCATTACCTTCAGGCGCTGAATGTAATAATAATAATAATAATAATAATAATAATAATAATAATAATAATAATAATAATAATAATAATAATAATAATAATAATAATAATAAGTACAATAGGCACACAAAAAATAAAAAATAAAGAATAAATAAGTAATTAACAAATCAACAAAAACAAAAATCGGTGATAAAGAAAAGTCAGAAATAAAAATATAAATAAAATAAAGAATAAAACAATAAAAACCAATAAACAAAGTACATCAATAAAAACAATCAACAAAAAATATATTGAACCAAAAAAATAATCCACAGTAAACAAAAATTATAAAAAAAAATCAGCAGTATAAATCAACAAACAAAAAATAAACAGTAAAAAAAAATTAACAACTAATAAACAAAAAAAAAAATATATAATTCCTATAAAAATAGAATTCAAAGAAGTTTTTGCGAGAAGGTAACAGCAGTAACAGCAACAGTAACAGCAATAACAGCAACAGTAACAGCAGAAGCAGTAACAGCAACAGCAACAGTAGTAGCAACAACAGCAGTAGCAGTAGCAACAGCAACAACAGTAGTAGCAGCAACAGCAGCAACAACAACAGCAGCAGCTGTAGCAGCGGCAGCAGCAACAGCAGCAATAGTAGTAGCAGCAACAGCAGCAATAGTAGTAGCAGCAACAGCAGCAGCAGTAGCAGGAACAGCATCTTCACCAACAACAGTAGCAGGAGTAGCAACAACAACAACAACAGCAGCAGTAGCAGCAACAGTTGTAGCAGTAGCAACAGCAGCAACAGCAGCAGCAGTAGCAGCAGCAACAGCAGTAGCAGCAGTAGCAGCAGTAGCAACAGTAGCAGCAGCAGCAGGAGCAGCAGCAGCAGTAGCAGCACCAGTAACAGCAGTAGCAACATCAGCAATAGCAGCAGCAGAAACAGCATCATCAGCAACAACAGCAACAGCGCTTGACAATATAAGAAAGCAGAAGAATGACAGCAACGGCAGAGTTCATTGAGATATTCAGCTCAAGAAGACGAAGAGTCAAGTCAAGTGTGAATATGACACTCTCGTAGCTGAGTCAAGTCAAGTGTGAATATGACACTCTCGTAGCTGAGTCAAGTCAAGTGTGAATATGACACTCAGTAGTCAAGTCAGTGTGAATATGACACTCTAGCTGAGTCAAGTCAAGTGTGAATATGACACTCGTAGCTGAGTCAAGTCAAGTGTGAATATGACACCTCGTAGCTGAGTCAAGTCAAGTGTGAATATGACACTCGTAGCTGAGTCAAGTCAAGTGTGAATATGACACTCTCGTAGCTGAGTCAAGTCAAGTGTGAATATGACACTCTCGTAGCTGAGTCAAGTCAAGTGTGAATATGACACTCTCGTAGCTGAGTCAAGTCAAGTGTGAATATGACACTCTCGTAGCTGAGTCAAGTCAAGTGTGAATATGACACTCTCGTAGCTGAGTCAAGTCAAGTGTGAATATGACACTCTCGTAGCTGAGTCAAGTCAAGTGTGAATATGACACTCTCGTAGCTGAGTCAAGCCTTAACAGTCCCCGTCTCTTATTCCAACACATGGTTGCCTCTGACACTACATGGTTGCCTCTGACACTACATGGTTGCTTCTGACACTACATGGTTGCTTCTGACACTACATGGTTGCCTCTGACACTACATGGTTGCTTCTGACACTACATGGTTGCTTCTGACACTACATGGTTGCCTCAGACAGTATATGGTTGCCTCTGACACTACATGGTTGCCTCAGACAGTATATGGTTGCCTCTGACACTACATGGTTGCCTCAGACAGTATATGGTTGCTTCTGACACTACATGGTTGCCTCAGACAGATATGTTGCCTCTGACACTACATGGTTGCCTCAGACAGTATATGGTTGCCTCTGACACTACATGGAGCTTCTGACAGTACATGGTTGCCTCAGACAGTACATGGTTGCCTCTGACAGTACATGGTTGCCTCAGACAGTATATGGTTGCCTCTGACAGTACATGGTTGCCTCAGACAGTACATGGAGCTTCTGACAGTACATGGTTGCCTCAGACAGTACATGGTTGCCTCTGACAGTACATGGTTGCCTCAGACAGTATATGGTTGCCTCTGACACTACATGGTTGCCTCAGACAGTATATGGTTGCCTCTGACACTACATGGAGCTTCTGACAGTACATGGTTGCCTCAGACAGTACATGGTTGCCTCTGACAGTACATGGTTGCCTCAGACAGTATATGGTTGCCTCTGACAGTACATGGTTGCCTCAGACAGTACATGGAGCTTCTGACAGTACATGGTTGCCTCAGACAGTACATGGTTGCCTCAGACAGTACATGGTTGCCTCAGACAGTACATGGTTGCCTCTGACAGTACATGGTTGCCTCTGACAGTACATGGTTGCCTCTGACAGTACATGGTTGCCTCTGACAGTACATGGTTGCCTCTGACAGTACATGGTTGCCTCTGACAGTACATGGTTGCCTCAGACAGTACATGGTTGCCTCTGACAGTACATGGTTGCCTCAGACAGTACATGGTTGCCTCTGACAGTACATGGTTGCCTCTGACAGTACATGGTTGCCTCTGACAGTACATGATTGCCTCTGACAGTACATGGTTGCCTCTGACAGTACATGGTTGCCTCAGACAGTACATGGTTGCCTCTGACAGTACATGGTTGCCTCTGACAGTACATGGTTGCCTCTGACAGTACATGGTTGCCTCTGACAGTACATGGTTGCCTCTGACAGTACATGGTTGCCTCAGACAGTACATGGTTGCCTCTGACAGTACATGGTTGCCTCAGACAGTACATGGTTGCCTCTGACAGTACATGGTTGCCTCTGACAGTACATGGTTGCCTCTGACAGTACATGGTTGCCTCTGACAGTACATGGTTGCCTCTGACAGTACATGGTTGCCTCAGACAGTACATGGTTGCCTCTGACAGTACATGGTTGCCTCAGACAGTACATGGTTGCCTCTGACAGTACATGGTTGCCTCTGACAGTACATGGTTGCCTCTGACAGTACATGGTTGCCTCTGACAGTACATGGTTGCCTCAGACAGTACATGGTTGCCTCTGACAGTACATGGTTGCCTCTGACAGTACATGGTTGCCTCTGACAGTACATGGTTGCCTCTGACAGTACATGGTTGCCTCTGACAGTACATGGTTGCCTCTGACAGTACATGGTTGCCTCTGACAGTACATGGTTGCCTCTGACAGTACATGGTTGCCTCTGACACTACATGGTTGCCTCTGACAGTACATGGTTGCCTCTGACACTACATGGTTGCCTCTGACAGTACATGGTTGCCTCAGACACTACATGGTTGCCTCTGACAGTACATGGTTGCATGGTTACATCTATTACTACCAGTTCTATTACTACTGTTACCACTACTGCTACTGCTGTTTGTATCGTTACTACTGTTACTATTATTGCTGTCAGTAATAACAGTAACAGTTACTATTAGGTGCTACTACTGTTTCTACTATTACTACTACTACTACAGCTGTTACTAATGTCCCTACTACTGCTGCTACTACTACTACTACGTATGGCAGACTTCAGCAACAGAACACAGCTTAAGACAGCAGCTGTAGCCCGGAGCCACAGAACGCAGCCACAGCCCAGCCACAGCCCGGAGCCACAGCCCGGAGCCACAGCCCGGAGCCACAGCCCGCAGCCACAGCCCGCAGCCATAGAACGGAGCTGTGACAAACAGCAACCATCCAGGAAGACTTTACTATCCTGTCGTATAAGTGTGAAAATAAAACCTGTTAAATATTTGGCTCCGACAGAATTGTTGATGGAGTTTCGTGAAGACTTGACACTTACAATCTTCACCCCCGATCCAACTTCAACCTCAACAGAGGTCGACTTTTATGTTATTAATGTATTATTTCCTATTTACGTTACCTGGTGCTGTCTTTAGTGGTTATTAAAAGATATAATGTGTCCTGTGACGTATGTAACATGGGGATTACTGGTGGATTAATCAGTTGTTTTTCCGCCTGTGAGTAAGACACTTGTGTGACAATTGCGTATCTTCGCCTACACAGTAGACTTCTCCAGTCGAACACAGAGAAACAGCTAAGGAGAGGTAAGGATGATGTGATCAGTCCATCAACCTTGATTAGGTTTGAGGTGGTCAGTCCCTCAGCCTGGAGCAGAGTTCATCTCCATAATATGAAGATGTAACATAACGATAAAATCTTTTATGCTGCCAGGGGCGAGGCTCTGAAAGTGTAGATGACGGGTACACTAGAGGAAGTAAGAACGTAAGGACTGAGAGGAACTCAGCAAGCCTACTGGCCCATGGAGAGAAATGGTATAAAATACCGATAAAATGAATAGACACAAAAGCAGAATTATGAAAACCACGGCAGGAGTATACCTAATCCCTTGCTATGACTGTGACCAAATGGAAGTGGGAGATTATCAAGAGTCCTCCACACACGCATTTCTGAACGTAGATATGTCAACAGAATTGGCCACTTGAACAGCGCCTCTGTTACCCACAGAAACCCCCATATCCACCTGATCAACTACAAATGTTCACGACTCTGTTAATGAAGAAGACACTTCAAAACGTAGAATTCTGAAAACCTCACTAATCAGCATATCAAACACCTTCAGCCAAAACAACGGCTTCTACAACAAGACACTTTTCATCGCCTACCCACATAGAGACACTGCAGCAGGCCTACTGACTCCAGCCTAGGCAGGTCTTTCTCGAATCCAACTTCTCCTCAACGATATACAATATTTGCCCAACTTGTCATCAGTGTACTCAGAATTAGCTTCAACATAGCTCATCTAGATAACATTTATGAAGAGATTCAGGGAAACCGGCAGGCCGGACTTGAGTCCTGGAGATGGGAAGTACAGTGTCTGCACTCTGAAGGAGGGGTGTTAATGTTGCAGTTTTATAACTGTAGTGTAAGCACGCCTCTGGCAAGACAGTGATGGAGTGAATGATGATGAAAGTTTTTCTTTTTCGGGCCACCCTGCCTTGGTGGGAAACGGCCGATGTTCATCTATTTTAATAGGCTTAGATAGCTATGAAAATAGCAACCTAAGCATCCTAGTAACCTATTTTAAAGCTCCCCACTGTGGATGTACCCCTCCCTCTCTCAGTGTACAGTACCTCAGTTATCCCTCTCTCTCAGTGTACAGTACCTGAGTTATCCCTTTCTCTTAGTGTACAGTACCTGAGTTATCCCTCTCTCTTAGTGTACAGTACCTGAGTTATCCCTCTCTCTCAATGTACCTCATGTAGCTTATACAGAAGTGGTCAGACGCATAAAATAGTAGTCATAAATTGCGGGTTCTCCTGTCATCTTATATAGAACTGAGGAGGTGCTCACTGCTGCTGTTCAGACCATGTAACTATCACACAGTATAAGGAGCACACAGGAACATCTGCCGTAGTCGCTAATGCAATTTGGGCAATATCTTACTGGAATAAAGCATAAAAACATCTCTATTTCTATCCTCCCCTCCTTCCTCGCTGTGTACACAGCCAGGAAGAGCTTGTAAGAGCTTCATAATGGTGATAAAGCATAATAATGGGTGGAAATGGAAGTGTAGCAGTCGGCGAGACTCTAGCCACAGAAACTCTCAGGGAGGAAGGTGTCAATACAGGGGAGAGTGGCACACCGACTCTGCTTCAATACTCTGGTCTGTGTTGGATTGATGTTGTCATGGTGAGTCATTCTGGTTTTACCAGTGGTGGCTTTTGTTTTGGTGAGGGAGGGAGGGGAAAAGTGAGTGAGAGAGAGAGAGAGAGAGAGAGAGAGAGAGAGAGAGAGAGAGAGAGAGAGAGAGAGAGAGAGAGAGAGAGAGAGAGAGAGAGAGAGAGATATGAAAAGGCGTAAGTAGGAAAGAAATTTAAGATTATAAACACACACAGACACACACACACACACACGCACGCACACACACACACACAGCGCTCTTGCTTCACGCACGGAGGGTCCGGGTTCAATTCCCGGCGGGGCCGAAACATTTCGAAGTGTTTCGTTACACACACACACACACACATAAAACAGGCCTAGTGTCTAATCGACATGTGCCTAGGACAAAATGGTAACTAACACACACACACACACACAAGCACGTAAAGAAACTAGAGAAAGTGCAAAGGTTTGCGACAAGGTTAGTTCCACAACTCAGGGGTCTGTCCTATGAAGAAAGGTTGAGGGAAATAGGACTAACAACACTGGAGGAAAGAAGGGGCAGAGGAGACATGATAACGACATACAAAATACTGCGGGGAATCGACAAGGTAGACAGTGACAGGATGTTCCAGAGAGGGAACACAGAAACAAGGGGAAACAACTGGAAGCTGAAGACTCAGATGAGTCAAAGGGATGTTAGGAAGCATTTCTTCAGCCACAGAGTAGTCAGGAAGTGGAATAGTCTAGAGAAAGATATAGTGGAGGCAGGAACCATACATAGTTTTAAGACGAGGTATGATAAAGCTCATGGAGCAGGGAGAGCAGAGACCCAGTAGCGGACAGCGAAAAGGCGGGGCCAGGAGCTGAGTCTCGACCCCTGCAACCACAATTAGGTGAGTACACACACACACACACGTACACGCACACTGCATCACGAAAAATCTCTGCCTGCTGCAGAGACCAGTTGGAACAAATCCCGTCCCTAATTTCGTAAAAGCTAAGCTTGTTAAAACTGTGCCATTAAGATTACAGTTTTTAGTTATTGGTAAATTTTTTATCTTTATACATCCTTATAAGACATTAAACTGATTTATAAAAATGGTTATTGCAATACAGAGTTACTGATATTGCAGGAATAAAGCGAGGCCAGAGATCATCTGCACAATGTTGCAATTGTCCCTGTGTTTTTTTAGCAAAAAAATTCCAGTACATTGGTATTGTGTTCATGCTTCTTATGTGTATAATTTTTTCTGTGCACGCTACTTGCATGATAATTTTGGACGTATATATATATATATATATATATATATATATATATATATATATATATATATATATATATATATATATATGAGGGCAATATTTTTATTGATAAAGCTCTAGTGAGCTGAGTGGGACACACTGGCCCAGTTGAAGCTTCTCTGACTGGTCAAAGTGGTCCAGGATGGACCGAAATGTTTGGTCTTTTGGTCAACTGCTCCAGCGGTATTGTGATATATCATTCATTTTGCTCGGTGTTGGCAGCAACAGCCTGGTAAATCAAAGACAGAGCACAGTCTTCGTTTCAACGAGAGCCTTTGCCAGCTGCAATACTCTGCTTGATCACGCGACCACCAGACAGACAGGACGTCACCAAGACCCTCGAGATTAACCACAGGTACAGCACAGGTACACCCAGTTAACCTGTGTGTCCTGGACTTAATGAAGTTTCGAAAATGTGAAGGAAAAAAAATAATCTTCATATATAACTTTTTGGGGGGAAATTTAAACCTCAAAATAATATTTATAATAGACGTCATTTTCGAGGTTAACGTGTCTCTTGGGGGGGAAAAAGTCTTGGGCCTTTTAACGGCTTCAGATCCGTGTAATGGGAGCTGCGTCTTATTTCTGAATGCCTGTCCAGGAGCTCTGTGGCTCCTACGTGTTTAGAGCTTCCCCGTAAATCGAACACTAATTTCGTTGCAATAACAAAAACACGCAATGTTAAATTCTTGATTTGTTTTTTTAAATTTAAATTTAAATGTTAAAATGCATGAGCGTTGCTGTTCCGTTTCCCGTTTTTTCCGTTTTTTCCCGTTTCCTGATTTTTTTTGGTCCATTTTCTTGTTTCTTATTTCGTTTAGTGTCTTTTTTTTCGTTTTATTTTGTCTTGTTTTCCTTTTCTTCTTTCTTGATTCTTGTTTTTTTCTATTTTCTTGTTTCCTATTTCCTGTTCGTGTTGTCTGTTTTCTCCTTTTCTTTTCTATTTTGTATTTCCTGTTTTCCCTTTCTTTTCTAGTTTCTGTTTTTGTTTATCTTTTCCTGTTTTTTTCCGTTTTCTTTCCTGCTTTTTGCTTTCTCTTATTTTGTTTATCGTTTTTGTGTTTCTCGTTTTATCTTTCCTGTTTTGCTTTTCATCTCCTAGTTTTTTTTCGCTGTTCCCCGTTTCCTGTTTTCTGATTACCGTTTCCTTTTCCATTTTCCTGCTCCCTGGTTTCTGTTATATTTCCGTTTTCCCACTTTCTCTTTCCTTCATTCTTTCTCCTGATTTCTTGCCTCCCGTTTCCTGTTATCTGATTTCCTCTATTCCTGTTATCATTTTTTCCTTGTGAACCGTTTTAACCCGTTTTTTAAATATTTTTTTAATCAAATAATCGATTTCAAAGATAAATAAAATTCCTTAAATATATTTGTGTCTCTACGTCGTTTTATACTTTATTTTTTTTTTTTTGTAACTTTAGTAGTCATGTCCTTTGACTTTGACGTTTTGACGATCAAAGTAAGATTTTACAATAGATCTCTTAATGAAAATAGTGATCTGAAGGTTAAGAGACAGAGAGAGAGAGAAAAACAGAGACAGACAGACAGACAGACAGACAGACAGACAGAAAGAGACACAGAACTGAGGTAGGTAACAGCTCTTGTAAATAAAGTTAGGACCCTAAACCCTTACCTTGTAGAACCCCGTTTAAAAAAATGGAGATAGACAGACAGACAGTACTGAAAAAATGCAATAGTAACAAGAACCAGTTGTAGTACGTTGCAAATAGCACGCAAAACTGATGTTGCAAACTTGTCCTGCATGCCTTGTATGCAAGCTGGCTGCCTGCTCACAGCACTTCAATCTCAGACGGGAGTGCATTGTTGAATATTGCAAGCGGAGGTGGTAATGCCGCCTGGCTCCAATGTAGCCTACACTCAGTGCACACAAATTCATGTTCTTTTTTGCATGGAAATGAAGGGAGGTAATGAAGTGTGTGTGTTTGTTGTGTGTGTGTGTGTGTGTGTGTGTGTGTGTGTGTGTGTGTGTGTGTGTTGTGTGTGTGTGTGTGTGTGTGTGTGTTGTGTGTGTGTGTGTGTGTGTGTGTGTGTGTGTGTGTGTGTGTGTGTGTGTGTGTGTGTGTGTGTGTGTGTGTGTGTGTGTGTGTGTGTTGTGTGTGTGTGTGTGTGTGTGTGTGTGTGTTGTGTGTGTTGTGTGTGTGTGTACTCACCTAATTGTGGTTGCAGGGGTCGATACTCAGCTCCTGGCCCCGCCTCTTCGCTGTCCGCTACTGGGTCTCTGCTCTCCCTGCTCCATGAGCTTTATCATACCTTGTCTTAAAACTATGTATGGTTTCCGCCTCCACTATATCGTTCGCTAGACTATTCCACTTCCTAACTACTCTATGGCTGAAGAAGTGCTTCCTAACATCCCTTTGACTCATCTGAGTCTTCAGCTTCCAGTTGTGTCCCCATGTTTCTGTGTTCCCTCTCTGGAACATCCTGTCACTATCTACCTTGTCGATTCTCTGCAGTATTTTGTATGTCGTTATCATGTCTCCTCCAGTGTTGTTAGTCCTATTTCCCTCAACCTTTCTTCATATGGAATTCCCCTGAGCTGTGGAACTAGCCTTGTCGCAAACCTTTGCACTTTCTCTAATTTCTTGACGTGCTTGACCAGGTGTGGGTTCCAGACTGGTGCTGCATACTCTAGTATGGGCCTGACGTACACGGTGTACAGTGTCTTGAACGATTTCTTGTTAAGGTAACGGTAATCTTAGGTTTGCCAGTCACCCATATGCTGCCGCGGTTATCTGGTTGATGTGTGTTTCCGGAGACGTCCTTGGCGTTATACTCACCCCAAGGTCTTTCTCCTTTGATGAGGTTTGTAGCCTTTGTCCACCTAGCCTGTACTCTGTCAGTGGTCTTCTTTGCCCTTCTCTGATCCTCATGACTTTGCATTTGGTGGGGTTAAATTCGAGAAGCCAGTTGCTAGACCAGATGTCAAGCTTGTCCAGGTCTCTTTGAAGTCCTGCTTGGTCTTCATCCGATGTGATTATCCTCATTAATTCCACATCATCTGCGAACAGAGACACTTCTGAGTCTATCCTGTCCGTCATGTCATTTACATATACCAAGAATAACACTGGTCCTAGGACTGACCCCTGCGGTACACCGCTCGTCACAGGCGCCCAATGTGATACCTCATCACGCACCATGACCCGTTGTTGCCTCCCTGTGAGGTATTCCCTGATCCATTCCAGTGCCCTTCCTGTTATACAGTGTGTGTGTTGTGTGTGTGTGTGTGTGTGTGTGTACTCACCTAGTTGTGGTTGCAGGGGTCGATTCATAGCTCCTGGCCCCGCCTCTTCACTGGCCGCTACTGGGTCTCTCTCCCTTCGCCATGAGCCTTATCATACCTCTTCTTAAAGCTATGAAGGATACTGCCTCCAGTACATCGCTTCCCAAGCTATTCCACTTCCTGACCACTCTGTGACTGAAGAAATACTTCCTAACATCCCTGTGATTCATCTGAGTCTTCAACTTCCAGCTGTGTCCCCTTGTTGCTGTGTCCCATCTCTGGAACATTCTGTCACTGTCCACCTTGTCAATTCCTCTCAGTATTTTATATGTCGTTATCATGTCCCCTCTTACTCTCCTGTCCTCCAATGTCGTCAGGTCGATTTCCCTTAACCCCTCCTCGTAGGACATACCCCTTAGCTCCGGGACTAGCCGTGTTGCAAACCTTTGCACTTTCCCTAGTTTCTTTATGTGCTTGGCTAGATGTGGGTTTCAAACTGGTGCTGCGTACTCCAGTATGGGCCTAACGTACACAGTGTACAGGGTTCTGAACGATTCCTTGTTAAAATGTCGAAATTGTGTGTTGTGTGTGCTCACGGATAGAGTTTCAGCAACAGGTCCATCAACCTGCAATTTGTTCTTGTTATCGTACCTAATCTTGAAACCGTGTACTGAGTTTTCTTACTGCTCACTGCTTCCCGCTCCTTCTACTCACCTACAGCCCCAATGCTAATGAAGTACTTTTTTACCATCCTGTCAGTGTTTCAGTATCTTGTATGTCAGGATCATGGTTCCTTTGCTTCTCCCTTACATAGGGGCTAGAATTATCATTATTATTATTATTATTATTATTATTATTATTATTATTGCTATTATTATTTTATTTAAAACAATAAAATAATCTTCAAATCTATTATCTGTGACGGTTTCGGCATCTAAATTATATATATATATATATATATATATATATATATATATATATATATATATATATATATATATATAAGGATGAGATGAAGGATGAGGTGAATCATAGAATTGATGAGGGAAAAGGGTGAGTGGAGCACTTCGGAGTCTGTGGAGACAAAGAACCTTGTCCATGGAAGTAAAGAGGGAATGTATGAGAGTATAGTTATACCAACGCTCTTATATGGGTGTGAAGCATGGGTGATGAATGTTGCAACGAGGAGAAGGCTGGAGGCAGTGGAGATGTCATGTCTGAGGTCAATGTGTGGTGTGAATATAATGCAGAGAATTCGGAGTTTGGAAATTAGGAGGAGGTGCGGGATTACCAAAACGATTGTCCAGAGAGCTGAGGAGGGTTGTTGAGGTGGTTTGGACATGTAGAGAGAATGGAACGAGACAGAGTGACTTCGGGGTGTATAAATCTGTAGTGGAGGGAAGGCGGGGTAGGGGTCGGCCTAGGAAAGGTTGGAGGGAGGGGTAAAGGAAGTTTTGTGTGCGAGGGCTTGGACTTCCAGCAAGCATGTGTGAGCGTATTTGATAGGAGTGAATGGAGGCATATGGTTTTAATACTTGACGTGCTGTTGGAGTGTGAGCAAAGTAACATTTATGAAGGGATTCAGGGAAACCGGCAGGCCGGACTTGAGTTCTGGAGATGGGAAGTACAGTGCCGGCACTCTTAAGGAGGGGTGTTAATGTTGCAGTTTTATAACTGTAGTGCAAAGCAACCTTCTGGCAAGACAGTGATGGAGTGAATGATGATGAAAGTTTTTCTTTTTCGGGCCACCCTGCCTTGGTGGGAATCGGCCGATGTGTTAATAAAAAAAAAAAAAAAAAAAATATATAACAACACTGCGACTAGCCAAGGATTCGAACTCATGTTGTTCTGGCCCGCCTCATGGTGAGCGAAAACCTCATGACGCTCTAACCCATAGGACCACCAAATCTTACAAGAGCTAGGTGTTTTACTGTGATCCGAGGACATACGGATGCGTGATTCTTGTAGGATTTGCTGGTCCTGTGGATTAGAGCGTCATGTGTTTTCGCTCAACATGAGGCGCCAAAACAACATGGGTTCGAATCCTTGGCTAGTCGCAGTGTTGTTATTGATCAATAATACTTGTTCGTGGTTACAATAATATATATATATATATATTATATATATATATATATATATATATATATATATATATATATATATATATATATATATATATATGCAAAAGATCATAGTGGTTGTTTTGCATATATATATATATATATATATATATATATATATATATTCCAAATTGGAATATTCCAGATTTCTGTTTAAGATATTTTATTTTACATTAATGGTAGTCTACAAATATTCCAGCCTTTTTAATTACGAAGTTAATGAAGGCGAATTCCCAGCCTTAAACACGTGCCAGAGACTAAATTAATCTTACCTTTAAAAATCTATTTTTGGGGAGTGCAGAGATTTTATCCTGTAATTACGGAAACTAAAACTTCTGTATTTTGTTTAGATATTGGGTAAACATTGTAAACAAGACATGTAAGTGTTGTAAATGAGCCAGGTAAACGTAGAAAAGCCAGGTTAATTTAAACGAGCGAGGTAAATGATGTAAACAAATCAAGTAAATCTTGTAAACAAGCCAGGTGAATGTTGTAAACAAGCCAGGTGAATGTAAAAATCGTAATTGTAAACAACAGTAAGGTAACATGAATGTTGTAAACAAGCCAGGTAATGTTGTAAACAAGCCAGGTGAATGTTGTAAACAAGCAGGTAAATGTTGTAAACAAGCCAGGTGAATGTTGTAAACAAGCCAGGTGAATGTTGTAAACAAGCCAGGTGAATGTTGTAAACAAGCCAGGTGAATGTTGTAAACAAGCCAGGTGAATGTCGTAAACAAGCCAGGTGAATGTTGTAAACAAGCCAGGTGAATGTCGTAAACAAGCCAGGTGAATGTTGTAAACAAGCCAGGTGAATGTCGTAAACAAGCCAGGTGAATGTTGTAAACAAGCCAGGTGAATGTTGTAAACAAGCCAGGTGAATGTTGTAAACAAGCCAGGTGAATGTTGTAAACAAGCCAGGTGAATGTTGTAAACAAGCCAGGTGAATGTTGTAAATAAACAGTGCAATCCAGGTATACAGTGTAAACAGTCAATTATAAAATGCAAAGAGTCCAGGTATACAATAATACAATCATTATTATTAGTACTACTATTAGTATTGTTAATTCTAATATTATTATTGTTAATATTATTACTATTATGATTACTATTATTATTGTTATTATTATTATTATTATTATTATTATTATTATTATTATTATTATTATTACTTCTTCTATTGTTGCTATTGTTGTGGTGTGTGTGTGTGTGTGTGTGTGTGTGTGTGTGTGTGTGTGTGTGTGTGTGTGTATGTGTGTGTGTGCGTGCGCCTGTTTAATTTCTCCATAAAATTGCATAGTAGTTACCGTGCCAAAAAAATATCTTGAAATAACAGAATCAATGTCGCGTGTGTTGATCATCTGGGATGATAAATTGATCATCTGGTATGATAGATTGATCAAATGGGATGATAGATTGATCATCTGGTATGATAGATTGATCAAATGGGATGATATATTGATCATCTGAGATGATATATTGATCATCTGGGATAATATATTGATCATCTGAGATGATATATTGATCATCTGAGATTATATATTGATCATCTGGGATAATATATTGATCATCTGGGTTGATACATTTTTTTACAAAAAGAATAATCAAGATACTCCAGCATATAATTATAAATAATCTGCAACACGTAATTGCAACAGTCCCTATAATTCCTTACATAAAATATCATTAAAGTCATCGGTAAATTCAGCAGAAATTATTTTTGTATAAATATAATTCCTCCCGCGGCCGGAAAATTATCTTATATATATTAGTTTAGAAAAACAAGGGGAAATTATTTCCAAGGAATAACGATTGAAATTATACGCACGCAAACACATAATTCCACCAGAATTATACATGAGTAAAATCTTGATTCATTTTGCGCAATGAATCATTATTAAATAACATGATTAAGGTTTTAAAAGTGAGAAGAGTATGGATGCAGAATTGTGTGTATATATATACACACTGATATTTGTATATTATATATATATATATATATATATATATATATATATATATATATATATATATATATATATATATATATATAATGTGTGTGTGTGTATGTGTACTCACCTATATGTGGTTGAAGGGGTGGAGTCATAGCTCCTGGCTCCGCCTCTTCACTGGTCGCCACTAGGTCCACTCTCTCCTCCATGAGCTTTATAATTCCTCTTCTTAAAGCTGTGTATTGTACCTGCCTCCACTACCTCACTTTCCTCTGACTTATCTGAGTCTTGGGCTTCCAATTGTGTCCTCTTGTTGCTGTGTCACATCTCTGGAACAATTTGTCTCTGTCCACCTTGTCAATTCCTCTCAGTATTTTATATGTTGTTATCATGTCTCCCCTATCTCTCCTGTCCTCCAGTGTCGTGTTTGTGTGTGTATGTTTGTACTCAACTAATTGTGGTTGCAGGGCTCGAGACTCAGCTCCTGGCCCTGTGTGTTTGTGTGTGTGTTTGTGTGTGTGTATGTGTGTGTGTATTTGTACTCACCTAGTTGTACTTACCTAGTTGTGGTTGCAGGGGTCGAGTCACAGCTCATGGCCCCGCCTTTGTGTGTGCGTGTGTGTTTTTGTGTGTGTGTGCGTATATGTGTGTTTATTGTGTGTGTGTGTGTGTGTGTGTGTGTGTGTGTGTGTGTGTGTGTGTGTGTGTGTGTGTGTTTGTCTAATATATTACACACTGTCATGATTATTTTTTTTCAAGTTTTCAAAAATAAACTGATATATTTTTTCTAAATTTCTTGTAAAAGCTCTTGGAAATTTGCCTAGACATATTTCTATTCTGACAGGAATGAAATCATTTGACCCACATTGTTGACCTTTTGACCCTAGGAAGTTGATGGGTGCGAGTGAACTCAGCGAGCTGTGACTGACCTCCATCTCCTGGTCCCAATTATTAGAGTGCCATCGAGTGCTTCGGCTAGTTGCTCGTTTCTTTGTTTGTTTGTTTGGCGGGTCTGACGACACGATATGCGTGACGTTTCGCGCACTGTAGAACTTTATCAAGTCTTGATTTGATAAAGTTCCTATTCTTTGGTGGGAACATGACGTGTTTGTGTGTGTGTGTGTGTGTGTGTGTGTGTGTATTTGTCTAACAGAATTGAAATGAATTACGCTTCCCGACGCTCTTCTGTTTCCAAACGACATATTAACAATACAAAGGATTGTCAACAACGTTCACTCCACAAAAAAACATAGGAAGTGTGTATTGCACTCTAGGGCGTCAAGCGAGTGCTTCTCCACTGTTTTAATCGAGGCTCCACGCCTTGTATTGACCTAGAGTGATCCACCAGCATAATAAAACACTCAGTAAACACCATATGTAAGCACCAGTTGCATTTATCCCCTGCATATACAGCTTTGAGTTGCTATATTTGGTCACGGTCTCGCTTGTGGCCGGGACTTGTATACACGTGTTTGCGTATGAGAATGTAGAGACATGTGTTTTAAATTTGAATTTGATATACATATGTATGTCGTGCCGAATAGGTAAAGCTTGCTTAAATAGAAACGCTGCAGTTTATTATTAAATTATTGTAAACTTATCTAATATATATATATATATATATATATATATATATATATATATATATATATATATATATATATATATATATATATATATATATATAAAATTTTATGAAGAGCATGAATTAAGTAGCCCAGCTAAGATATATTAATCTATAAGATAAACAATCTTAAATTTACTTACCTTTGCATAAAACAAAAATATATTAAAGGTGAAATTTAGCTATAAATTTCAAACCTAAATTGAATCATTTACGTAGACAAATGATAACGTGAATACACTGTGAATGGTACAATAATCCAGTAATATAGTATAAACGCAAGCTAATATCTATATGTGTAATAACTGCCAGAATAAACTACTATAGAATATAGCGCAGTGTAACAACAGAATTACACGTACGTTGTTCAGAAGCGAAGTTAACATGTTCAAAACGTAACACTGCGAAGCAAATGATTTCGGAACGTAATTAAATCTTTTAATGAACAAAGTGAACAAACGGTAATGTTATGTAAATTGTTTAATATAGCAAAAGTAACAGTCTTTAATATTAAAAACACGAAAAAGGACTCTTGGGATTTTTTTTTTTTAAATACAGTAATGTTACAATAGCTGAAAACTATTATACATGTCTTGTCATGGCGTACCGTAGCACGATTGGTAGCGCACTCAGCTCTCGCACACAGGTCCGGGGGTCGATCCCCGGTACAGGTGGAAACATTAGGACGTGTTTCCTTAAGACATCTGTTGTCCATGTTCATCTATCAGTAAAATAGGTACCTGGGACCTAGTCGACTGGTGTGGGTCGCATCCTGGGACAAAAATTGTCCTAATTTACCCGAAATGTATGTCAGCTATTGTATGTTTATCTTGTACTTGTAGAAATAAACATTGACGTAATATAGTTGAATTATCAACAGTTGAATGGATTTATTTTTTATTATTACGAGGTTTAGGTTTCAGGTCTATTTAAGGACTACAATAATTTCAGGTCAAATGAGTTAGAGGATTTACTCAAGATTTTAAAGACAGAAATTTAATGGGTGGTTTAAGACAATCATTTTTCTCCCTGGTAATTAAGTTTATTAAGTACAATAGTTTAACATATGATTAAGTACATATCATAAAGTATAATTATCATATATAGTTTAACATGTTTAAATTACCTGGGATAACCCAAAAAAGTGAGAGTGACTTATTTTCATTCAGGAACATTCATCTGCTTTATTTAACCGCTTAATTAAATTCTCATAACTTCAAAATATTGTACGAATGCTTTGACTCGATCTTAGATTGTTAGACTCATCACATAGACATAACTTGAAACATGAACTTGATAAAATCAAGTTAAACTCTTCACTGTTAATAATTAGCCATAGTTTACTATGTGCTTATTTCTATTGAAGAAATTTATTGCAAAACCTGGCATCTATAATAATTCTAGCTGTTGCAATATATTCTTTATAAATATTTTCCTAGAAGTTGTTTACGTTTTTAATATTAAGGACTGCGTCTGTTTATATATATAAACAATTTACATACCATTACTGTTTGTTTACTTTAACAAGATTTAAATAGGTTCCGAAATAGTTTGCTTACATTTTCACACTTCCTCTGGCACGTTCAGAATTTTAATGACGTCTTGTTATTCTTGGCCACCATCACCACCTTGGTATTGCAACACAGTATTGCACATCCTTGCAACTCCATAACCATGGACGTGTGTTTCTGTGCGGTGTAACAAAGACTAGTCCACTTTGTTTTGGTGGCGGCCACGTCGTCTGACACTGTCCTCCCGGGGTCGACCTGTCATGAACTGCTGAGATGGACACAGCTGATGCCACATCACACTTTGCTGATGGGTCTTTTTCTTTTCGCTACAGTTCTTCCTTTCTCTCCCCCCACTATTCTTCTGTGACTATTTCTCACGCACCCCTAGTGGGTGCTTAACTGTGAGGGAAGACATTGCCTGATTCGTGTGGACAGAACTATTCCCACGAATGAGCACACAGTGCGCCAGTATCCTGGAGAGAGTGTGGCTTTTGCTGTAATTTCAGACTCGACTGTGAGCTGTGTTGTGGCTCCTGTGGCTTATAATACTTTCCAGGACAATATCCTGGTACGGGTCTTAATCCTTCGACGACCTGTCAGGTATTGACGACCTGTGGCTGCGCTTCACTGCCTTATAAAGGGCGAGAAGCTCTGGGAATGGTTAACTCAAAATAGCCAATCACAGTAGTGCAGATTACTCCATCATACCCATCACAACCACTCAGAAACTTGCATCTGCTGGCAGCCATCCTATTGGCAGAGCCAGTCAGTGTTGTGTCTTCATCGTCATCAAATACAAAGTTGGAAGGAATATGGACAAACAGGAATATTTATTAAACAGTTCCTGTTTAATAAATATTAAACAGGAACTGAATCGAATAGCAAATGAAAGGAAAGAAAGCAACAGAGCAATGAAAAAAGTACCTCACGGATTGAAGTCACAATTCCTTCACGAGAGCGATTCAGTGAACCTCACTCGACATCAAAGAAAGTCGAGCACAAAAGCAACAGAAATAACAGCTGTCAAATGACACAACGATGCTTTTCTTGTATATTATCCAACACCAGGATTTTATATATATATATATATATATATATATATATATATATATATATATATATATATATATATATATATATATATATATATATATATACTTGTGTGTTTGTGAAACAGGGAAAACAGTGTGCAACAGAAAATAAACCAGTGTGTAACAGTGTGCAACGGTAACATAAACCAGGGTTTAACACTAACATAAACCAGTGTGCAAGAGAAAAAATTTTAATCAAATATTCATAGCTTAAAGAAAAAAGAAATTTAATTCTCCTCCACTACGCTCAGAAAGTGAGTGAAATGAGAGAGAGGATAAATCTCAGCAAGGGAGCTTAACTTAAAGTGAGTGAGCTTAGACTGAAGCAAATGAGATTAACTGAAACCGCGTGAGCTTAACTCTTAGCAAATGAAGCTAAAAATCCCACCAAGGGACTTTTAGCTCAAAGTGTAGCGTAGCCTGAGCTAAGGTTAGCTGAGATTACGCTGAGCCGAACTTCCAGAAAAGCAAATGGGAGCTCTCAGCAAAGGAACTTAGACTTAGAAAGTGAGCTTAACTCAGAGCAGATGGGGTTAGCTGAGACCAGCTTTGACTGGCTCTCAGCAAAGGAATTTGGCACTCACAGAAGCAACTTAACACCATGCAATGGAACTTATATATAATCTTTCTCTATCTCTACTCATGGAAAGATAGAGGAGTCATAACACTCTTGGCTCACATCTGTTTCAACCGATGTCTGAAAGAGGGAGGGGGTCGCAGCCCCCTTCCAACTCGCCCCCTATTGGAGGTATATTTCTTCACAACAGTCAGCAACTAAAGCTAACAGTCAGCAAGTAAAGCTAACAGTCAGCAGGTATACCCAACAGTCAGCAAGTATACCCAACAGTCAGCAAGTATACCCAACAGTCAGCAAGTAAACCCAACAGTCAGCAAGTAAACCCAACAGTCAGCAAAGAACCTTAACACAGCCAAAAAAGGCAACTCTCTTCCTCTTAGCAAGTTAACTTGAATGAGGTCAAGTGAGGCGATGTAGCTCCTGTCCCCTCTCCCCGACAAACACTTAAGGTGCCCCAGACTTGACTAACGAAGCCACTTTCTTAAGAAATAAACGACTTGAGTTCCCTGAAAAGACCAGCTGCTTCACTAGACTTACGTATGTGGTAATATCACTTCAGTGAATATATTTGCAGTAATATAATAGTGATAAATTGGTGTAAAGAGACCATGGGAAGGAGAGAAGGAGGTGTGTGTAGGAAGGAAGGAAGGAGGTGTGTGTAGGAAGGAAGGAAGGAAGGAAGGAGGGAGGTGTGTGTGTAGGAAGGAAGGAAGGCAGGAAGGAAGGAGGAAGGTGTGTGTGTAGGAAGGAAGAAAGGAGGGAGGTGTGTGTAGGAAGGAAGGAAGGAAGGAGGGAAGTGTGTGTAGGAAGGAGGAAGGAGTGTATAGGAAGAAGGGAGGTGTGTGAGTGTGTGGGAAGGAAGGAAGGAGGGAGGTGTGTGAGTGTGTGGGAAGGAAGGAAGGAAGGAGGGAGGTGTGTGAGTGTGTAGGAAGGAAGGAAGAAGGGAGGTGTGTGTAGGAAGGAAGGAAGGAAGAAGGGAGGTGTGTGTAGGAAGGAAGGAGGGAAGTGAGTGTAGGAAGGAGGACGGAGTGTATTGGAGGAAGGGAGGTGTGTGAGTGTGTAGGAAGGAAGGAAGGATGGAGATGTGTGAAGAAAGGAAGGAAGGAAGGAGGTGTCTGTAGGAAGAAACTGTGAAAGAGGGGAAAGATTTATAAAAAGAAAGAGTATAATAACAAAAAAAACGGAGGTAACATAGTAACAAAGAAGTAAGGAAGATAGAAGGAAGTGTGAAGGCAGTAAGATGGAAGATAGAAGGAAGTGTGAAGGCAGTAAGAAGGAAGATAGAAGGAAGTGTGAAGGCAGTAAGAAGGAAGGTAGAAGGAAGTGTGAAGGCAGTAAGATGGAAGATAGAAGGAAGTGTGAAGGCAGTAAGATGGAAGATAGAAGGAAGTGTGAAGGCAGTAAGATGGAAGATAGAAGGAAGTGTGAAGGCAGTAAGAAGGAAGATAGAAGGAAGTGTGAAGGCAGTAAGATGGAAGGTAGAAGGAAGTGTGAAGGCAGTAAGATGGAAGATAGAAGGAAGTGTGAAGGCAGTAAGAAGGAAGATAGAAGGAAGTGTGAAGGCAGTAAGATGGAAGGTAGAAGGAAGTGTGAAGGCAGTAAGATGGAAGATAGAAGGAAGTGTGAAGGCAGTAAGAAGGAAGATAGAAGGAAGTGTGAAGGCAGTAAGATGGAAGATAGAAGGAAGTGTGAAGGCAGTAAGAAGGAAGATAGAAGGAAGTGTGAAGGCAGTAAGATGGAAGGTAGAAGGAAGTGTGAAGGCAGTAAGAAGGAAGATAGAAGGAAGTGTGAAGGCAGTAAGATGGAAGATAGAAGGAAGTGTGAAGGCAGTAAGATGGAAGATAGAAGGATAGAAGGAAGATAAAGTAAAAAGTAAGACAGAAGGAAGAATTAAGGAAATAAGACGGAAGAATGAAGGAAGCAAGAAGGAAGAAAGAAGCAGCAGAAGGAAGAGTCAACAAAGAATTAAACTTTATGGTAACTGCTAAATTTTTATTGCTTCTTTATTTAAGTAAATAAGTGTTTAAAGAAGCAGGAGGAGGAAATGGAGGAAGATAAGAAAGAAGGAATAGGAGAAAGGAGAAGAGGACGAAGAAGAGAGAAGGAGGTGGAGGAAGAGGGGATAGGAGAAGAGAAGGAGGTGGAGGTGGAGGGATAGGAGAAGAGAAGGGGGTAAAGGAGGGATAAGAGAAGAGAAGGAAGAAGAGGAATATTAGAAGAGAAGAAGGAGGAGGAAGAAACGGAGGATGAGAAAGACGTAGAAGTAATAGGAACAAGAAGAGGAGAATTTAAAGGAGCAACAAGAGACAATGAGAAAAATTTAGAAGCGGAGACAAAAGAGAAAGCAAAAAGGAGAAAGACAGGAATTAATATAAGAGGAGGGCTACGAAGGAGACGAAGAGGAGGCGATAAAAGAGGGAAGAAAAGGAGACAAGGAGGAGATATTTACCGTAAAGAGACGTGAGAGCCAATTAAAGAAGAAGAGAAACTTGGTGGGAGCCAAAGAGAGCTAATGAAGGAAAGAAAACGGGAAGAGGATTAGAGAGAGAGATACTTCCCTCTGCACAGGCGGAAAATGAGAGAGAGAGAAAATTAAAGAAAGTGAAATATAGAGGCTTGGGAAGGTGAGGTGGAGTAGGGTGTTGGAGGAGTGCCAGAGGAGGGAGTTTTGGAGGGGTGGAGGGAGTGTTGGAGGGAGGGAGGGTGGTAGGGGAGCATCTGCTGGATGTCTGGGATAGTGGAGTGGGGCCAAGATAGTGTGTGTGTGTGTGTGTGTGTGTGTGTGTGTGTGTGTGTGTGTGTGTGTGTGTGTGTGTGTGTGTGTGTGTGTCTACTACTAAGACTGCTGCTACTGCTGCTATTACTGCTACTATTATTACTACTTCTACCACTAATACTACTACTACTACCACTAATACTAATACTACTCCTACTGCTGCTATTACTGCTATTATTACTCCTACAAATAATAATAAATAAATTATTATTATTATTATTATTATTGGTAAACAATATTAATAATAATTATAATAATAATAGAATGACAAGTAATATGTAATAATAATAATAATAATAATAATAATAATAATAATAATAATAATAATAATAATAATAATAATAATAATAATAATAATAAAATAATAATAATAATAATAATAATAATAATAATAATAATAACAACAATAATAATCATTATAGACTGTCAGGTAATGTCATTTCCTCACACTAAAATAATGAAAAAAAAAATCTATTACCCTCCGTCAAGTTACGCCTTTTAAAATAGCTTTAAATTGTCAGTCCAAATCTTTATCACATTGTGGTAAAAGAAAGTTTGAAATTAACACAGAAAAAAATATAGTTTTGAGAGGAATATCTTTGAAAAAAAAAAATCATAGGTTTTTGTATAATAGATAATTTTTTTTTTTTTAATTTAAGCAATGGTTTTCCCCCCGAGCATTTTGTGTCCTCTTGAACTCTGGTGTTCATTGATGTGATATACATTAATTCTCTTGAACAGCTGAACATTGGGATTTCGTTATTAAATAATTTGAACAGTTTTCAACACTAGATAATTATATAGGAAAATCGTGAGCAATTATTAATAGCCTGTGGGACTGATAACCTTATCTTTCACTATCATCTGTATATAGTTCTGCAAGGTTTGGGGACTGATAACCTCATCTTCCATTATCATCTGTGTATCATTTCAATACTGAATTAAAAAATCTTTAACTGGCGAAACGTCTTTGAATGTGACTGTGAGAAATTTTTAAAAAATAAATAAGAACCTCTAAAAAATTCTCATGTGTCTTATTCCATGTGTATATTACGTATGATTTTAAGTAAAACACCTAAATACAAGGATGTATATACACCGTGATGTGTATATCTCTCAGTTTATATACACTGGGCGTTTACTTTTATCCCGGGGTTTAGGTATCACAATATTCTTGACTGATGGGGAACAGGTTACGTGTAGTCGATAGGATTTAAACCCCCATTAACCACAGCAACACAATGTAACATTCGTATAGCAACATTTAGTAACCATTATATTTCCACATTACGTTAAAAAAGAGATAAAAAAAATTGAAAACACTGTTACGGATATATTGAAACTTTCTCCTCTCCCAAAAAACGTTAAACCCATAAGGATAGTTTAATTTTATTAATAAATCACAAATTTCAAACAAATGATTGGGTCAATTTCCTCCCCCCCAAAAAAAATCCTGTCCCCGTGTGGTCAGGAAACGACTTTCACTGAGAACCTCTTATAAACTTAGTGACCCGTGTCCCAAAAAGTTCCCGTGTCCCAAAAAGTTCCCGTGTCTCAAAAAGTTCCCGTGTCCCAAAAAGTTCCCGTGTCCCAAAAAGTTCCCGTGTCCCAAAAAGTTCCCGTGTCCCAAAAAGTTCACTTTCTTTTATGAGTTAGAAAAGAAAGTAATGTTTAATCTGGTGTACACTTTATTATCTCTCACAAAATTTCACTTTGTAGGTTTTGCTAGTGTGATTTATGTTTAGTTTCGTGAGTTAGTTTTGCTAGGTTTTGCTAGTGTGATTTAGGTTTAGTTTCGTGAGTTAGTTTTGCTAGGTTTTGCTAGTGTGATTTATGTTTAGTTTCGTGAGTTAGTTTTGCTAGGTTTTGCTAGTGTGATTTAGGTTTAGTTTCGTGAGTTAGTTTTGCTAGGTTTTGCTAGTGTGATTTAGGTTTAGTTTCGTGAGTTAGTTTTGCTAGTTTTGACTCGTGTTATTGTGAGATTGTGGTGATTGTTGCCATTATTAACTGTACGGTAATGGAAGTTACTTGTGACCTTTTGTTTAGATATTGTGACATTAGGTTTTGATTCGGTGACCTTTTTGCTTAGATATTATGGCCTATTAATGGATACTGTGATCTTTGATTTAGATTCTGTGACCTTTTGCTTAGATATTGCTTAGATATTGTTACCTTTTGCTTAGATATTATGACATTTTATTTAGATACTGCGATTGTTTGTTCAGATATTGTGACTTTTTTTACTTAGATATTATGACCTTTTGCCTAGATACTTAAACCTTTGACTTAGCTACACTGATGTTTTATTTACTCTGACAATTATCATCACTATAGCCACTATTATCTGTTACTCGCACTATATATATACCATATAGTATATATAGTGTTAGCTATATATACTATATAGCTAACACAGCTCTTTTTCTCACCATTAATACCCATCCCCACCTCTACCCTCACTATAAACAAATCTACCACGTACTGTCACTATAACCACTAGTATTAACTTTAACACTCACTATAAATAGCACCACCGCCTTTTACTGTCACTATAAACACAAGCGCCACCTGTAGCGCCCCCTATAAACACAGCCAACACCTGTGTCTGTCATATATTCTCTATAATTTGCATATAACCTTCTCTGCTCACCTCACTGGCGCCTGTGTGCCAGAACAATATCGGTAACTTGACTCATCTCTCTTAAGACACCTGGCAGCTTTATCTCTCTTTAAACTGGTCTCATCGTGTGGCAAATGGTCTTTGCGTTGTTAGTTCATTGCTTTGTTAGTGCCTTACGTTGTTAGTTCCTTGCGTGTTTAGTTTCTTAGTTGGTAACTTTATTTTTATAGTGAACCATGTGTTCACAAATATATATATATATATATATATATATATATATATATATATATATATATATATATATATATATATATATATATATATATATATATATATATATATATATATATATATTACCTTTGCTGTGGTATATCTCAGCTTCAAGTGACCTACTTCAGTAACGCCTTGCATAATATTCTCTGGGTCTTGGAGGAAGGTTCAACTGAGGCATACATATACACTGAAATAAATTGTGTAGTCGTTTACATGAGGGTAAATACAGTCTCTTATTTCTTTCTACCTTCTTTACAGAATAAATTTGTGAGTAGTTGTACAAAATTTCTTCTGGGTCGTAATTAGGTTGCATATTCTGGGAGTTTTAGAAGGGTTTAAGAAGGGTTTAAGAAGGTTTAGGAAGGTTTTCATTGTTTTTTCAAATTACTTATTGATCCACACGTCCAATATAAAGCTTACTGATCCACACATCCAGTGTAAAGCTTGTTAATCCACACGTCCAGTGTAAAGCTTACTGATCTTCACGTCCAATAAAGCTTACTGATCCAATGTCCAGTATAAATCTTACTGATCCACAAGTCCAGTATAACACTTACTGATCCACACGTCCAGTATAAAGCTTACTGATCCACACGTCCAGTATAAAGCTTACTGGTCCACACGTCCAATAAAGCTTACTGATCCACAGGTCGTACTGATCCACACTTTCATATTTAGAAAGTGTGTTCTCATTTAGAACAGCATTATAAGGAGCAGTAGCACAAGTAGAAGTAGCAGCAGTGGCTGGAACAGCATTATCAAGAGGGGGAACAGCATTATCAGAAGCAGTAGCAGTAGAAGCAGGAAAAGTAGCAACAGCAGCAGAAACAGCATTACCAGCGGCAGTAGCAGGAACAGCATTATCAGTTGCAGTAGCAGGAACAGCATTACCAGCAGCAGTAGCAGGAACAGCATTATCAGAGGCAGTAGCAGGAACAACATTATCAGCAGCAGTAGCAGGAACAGCATTATCAGAGGCAGTAGCAGGAACAGCATTATCAGCAGCAGTAGCAAGAACAGCATTATCAGCAGCAGTAGCATGAACAGCATTATCAGCAGAAGTAGCAGAAGAAGAAGCAGGTAAATTATTAAGAGTAGCAACAGATATCTAAGTGTTATTCTCTCATACAAAAATTCACCAACGTTAATGTTACATGAACTCATTAAGAACAAATTATTTCTTCTGATGGGTAATGGAAGATTTTTTTACGCTGGATTACAGAGGAATGAATGTTGGATTAGAGAGAAGTGAAGACTGGATTACAGGGAAGTGACGGCTGGATAATAAGGAAGTGACGGCTGGATTTAAGAGAAAAAGAAGAGGAAGAAGAAGAAGAAGAAGAAGAAGAAGAAGAAGAAGAAGAAGAAGAAGAAGAAGAAGAAGAAGAAGAAGAAGAAGAAGAAGAAGAAGAAGAAGAATGAAGACAGAGCAATAATTAAAGGCACAACAGAAAATGTAAGAAATTTACAAAGAGAACAATACAAGAATACAGAAGATCACAGAATGGAAAAAAAATGATGAAAACATAAGAGAATGAAGAAGAAGATGAAAGAAGAAGATGAAAGAAGAGGTAGGGAATAGCACAGGCAGACACACATGACAAAACATTACCGTGAGCCAATCCAATGCAAATGAATTTCGTATCCCAAGAAGATCAGGTCAGAATCCAACAGCAATTCAGGCTGGCATCAAGGAAGATTACATTCAAACCAGATTCGAATCAGAGGGGGTAAGGGACGATTGAAGATTGCGTCAACACCCGAGTTAGTTGAAGGATCAGACCGGATTAGAGAATGGGAGAGGGAAGGGAAGGCATGGGAGAGAAACTAATCTTGTAATTGAAAGTACTCTAGATCATCCTTCCTGAAGTTTAACTAGCCTTATTTGCATACTGGATGAGCGGCTCCTCTTGATCTGCGTGTCACCTTGCTCTTCAGACCGAGGCAAGAGGAAGGGGAGAGAGGGAGGGAGATAAGAGGAGGCCAGGGAAAGGGAGATACATGTCTGGAGAGGAGGGAGAGATGATACGTACAAGAGATATTTCTAAAATGATTAAAAAATGCATAATATACTTTTTACCACTAACCCACAAATTGATCAGTGAGTGTAACGGCGTTTCGAGCCTTCCTGAATCATTATTAAACACCGAAACGTCGTGAATTTTCATCTCTAATTTGTGAGTTGATTGAGAAAGGCCATAGAAACCTTCTGTCTTACAAAGACCATAAAAGAAGCTTTCAGTCTGAGCCACACATAAAATAATTCCTACCCTCACTGTTAGCTCACAAATACATTAAAAAAAATAATTTTCAAATTAAGTGGGGACTGAAAAGGTGACATTGTCAATGCAAGAGTTTCAGCTTCAGTGTCTGATGCTTCTGAAACAAATAAAATTGTTTACTCTCACGATTTGGGTTGATTCTCATTTCAAAATTTTATCTCATTTCTTACCCCAGCCTCTTCATCACCCAAAATTTTCGGTAATACCATACATTATTATTTTTTTAACATAATTAACATTATATACAAATTAACTAGGGCTTAGCGAGAGCTTAGCTTATTATTATTATTATTATTATTATTAGTAGTAGTAGTAGTAGTAGTAGTAGTAGTAGTAGTAGTAGTAGTAGTAGTAGTAGTAGTAGTAGTATGATTATTGTTATTATTATTTATTATTATTATTAGAAGTAGTAGTATTTGTATTATTATTTTTATTATTATTATTATTATTATTATTATTATTATTATTATTATTATTATTATTATTATGAGGGTGTGCTTTAAACCCGTAGGGGTCATATAGCGCCTGGGAAGGAAATATTAGGCATTCAGACTCGATTCAAGAAATCGGAGCACAAGTCCATTTCCTTGGATCAAGAGCCCCCAATAGCATCAAGGAACCTCCCTGGATTATTTGGTGTGATAAGCGAGGTTTTGGAGAGAGGCTTCAGGGAGATTTAACGAGTACTAAACGCATTCTTAGCCATGGGCTTAGTGAAGACTTAAGGAGAACCCTTACTGAGGGCGTAGAAGGGTTTAACGATGTGTTAGCGAGGTCTTAGCAAGAGCTTCACAAAGGCCTTAGCGAAGGCTTCACGAGAACCCTTATTCAGGGCCTAGAAGGTTTAAACGAGGGCTTAGCGAGATCTAAGCGAGGCATTAGCGAGGTCTTAGCGTGAAGGCGTCTTGCAGTCTATCAGCGCAGCGCATCGCGCGAAGGATTTAATGAAGGCCAGCGTGCGATATTAGCTAAAACATATGGCAGTGTCTCGCCGAAGCGGATGTTACAATTTAAAGCCAGCTGGTGAGCCAGCTACCCCACCTCCTCCCAAGCTGCCTTAATGGCCCTAACCATGTTGATTTACCTCTCGAGACGGTAGTTAAACGCTGGGTACGATAGTCAGGGCCTCCTCACCAGAGAGCTATCGTTCCTGGAAGCTCAGCAGTTTACTATCGTCGGGGCGATAGTTTGGATCTCTAGGAGTAGTCTGACCCGGTTGAAGGGAGAGAAATATCGGACTGAAGGTACAACAGGTCGTGGCTGCGATAGTCAGCACTTCTTGAGAGATATCAACCACTGTCGTTGTTACGATAGCTTTGGGATGCACCTGTAGCCCCTTAAATCAAGGCATCAAAGAAGGATTATTCTGAATCTTGAACAACAAATTTCACCTCGTTAGGAATTAATAATCTTCGAGATTAAGTGATTTCATCTGTCTTCATTACATATTCTTTCAACTCTCTTTTATTCAGATTAAAGAAAAATTTACTTATCGTTTGCAATATTCGATATTGTGGTTGTTGTTGTTACCACAAAAGCAATTCGTCTACCACGGTAATAATGATCAATTGGTCTACCCATGACATAAATGAGGATGACTGCCAGATTCCTGCTGTGGTTACCCTGATTAATCAAGCTATTTCTGGGTGCAATCAGCAGTCCAGCCATCACAACCAGGCTGATCGAGGAATTACTGTACAAAATATTGTCAGATGAGACAGATAATATACAAATAGTCTTCTGGAGAGGACACATTGGTGATAATGTTCAGTATGATATAAACAGGGTTTTTTAAGGCCTATGACAACATGTGGTATATGAGCCTCTTTCCAGCATAAGACAGAATACATAACATATATATATATATATATATATATATATATATATATATATTTGAGAGTGTTCATAATAATGTTTTTTACGTGGGGGTGAAAAAAACAACTGGTTGCCTACTTGTCGGGTGGAATTCTTTCTCGTGGAAAATCGTTTTAATAGTAAATAAACGTCTTTCCCTCTGGTCTATAAATAAAATATTTAAATAATAAATGAATAATTAAATAAAATAGAAAGACCAGCTGCGTAATGTTTTATTTTACTCATGCTTTAAATGGCTTTTTGTGAAGCCATTTTTTAATGCCGCTTTGTCTATGGTTTTAATACCAGAGTTGTATACCCAAGACTTATTGATTTTATCATACTGAGTATGTCATACACACGCACACACATATATATATATATATATATATATATATATATATATATATATATATATATATATATATATATATATATATATATATATATATATATATATATCAGCCTTTAAATCAGGAAGACTTGCTCCAGCCTACATGGAGGAGCATTTGGCGACGTAGAGAAGCTTCCCCTTTGGCTCTCTTTCTTCCCCTGTCTTCTTTCTCCTCCTTTTCCTTCTCCTCCTCCTCCTCCTCCTCCTCCTCCAACTCCTGACGTTCCCGACAGGAACGTCAGGCTTCAGAAATCGCTGGCGACTATAGACTCCTGGCCCGCTGCCCGTCGCAAGATCACGCAGCAGCAGCATCAAAAGGAGCAACAGCAGCGCCCACAGCAGCAGCAGCAACAGCTCAACCACCCCCTCAACCACAATCCCCACCACCACCCTCACCAAGGTGCCATGCACTGAGTACATGAACACATACGCATGGCATCACAGCTCATTAAGCTTGCTGTTATTGGTCATGCGCTGTGTATGCAACGCACACCACCCGCAACCCTCTGCAAGTCACCTCAGCCAGCTGCAAGCACAGCTGGCTAGAACCATCTAGCAGTGAGTCGACCTCCATAGCTTTTATTGTTATTCATCTGTGCTGAGGCATTCTGATAGCCCAGGGGCAGGGTGGATTGCCTGGAAGACGTCATCTTGGTTCCACAATACATCAGCCACTCAGATTCGTTCCAGAGCATATTAGCCACTCAGATTCTCTCAAGCAATCAGCTGCTTCACATCGTACCGCAGATACACTGTTTGTACTAGAGATTTTGACCACTATTCACTCTGCAAGTCATCTCCCAAGCATACCAGGAACTGTAACTTAACACCCACAAGTGTTTCAGGAGCTGTAACTCAACACTAACTCAATTCTAGCAAGTGTTCCAAGAACTGTAGCTCAGTATTCAGAAACTTGAGTTGACTTGTGTGTAAACATGCGGAGCGTTCACATACGTACGTGTGTTCTAGTGATGGAATACAAGTCAAGTTTCTTCTGTGTTTGCTTTATCGTCTCATTTATTGAACGTAGTTCCTAAACCTGGTCGGGTCAGGGACTGTCCCGAGGCAAAGGGGGGATTGATCCCCCGGCCTAGAAGCTACTACAGGTAAGCTACAGGTCTGTTGTGGATACAGCACTTGTCAAATACTGAAAGTTTGGATTGTTGAAAGTCACCACCAACCAGCATCACGAACTACAAATAACCACCACCAACAACCAGCACCACGAATTACAAATAACCACCACTACCACCCCACCAACCAGCACCACTAGCTACACGTAACCACCCCCACCAACCAGCACCACCAACTACTCGTAACCACCTTCACCAACCAGCACCACCAACTACAAGTGACCACCACTACAACCACCAACATAATTGAATTTGTACCAAGGAATGATGAGAGTCTGGCGACATATGGGGAGACATCTTGCATTTGGTTACAAGGGTGAGAGAGAGGAAATGGGGAGGGGAAGAAAGGAAATGGGGAAGGGGGGTAAAAGGAAATGGGGAAGGGAGGGGTAGGGGAAATGGGAAACGGAGAAGGGCGTTAAGGGTCAAAACGGAACGGGAGTGTATGAGAAAAGAGCATTGCCTGTATTATAGTCACGGGGAAGCGCTAAATGTGCAGGGGCAAAACCACCTAAGAAATGGGAAGAAATCAACTTTGATCCAAGGAAGGGGAGGGTAGAAGATCCATTTAATGGCACCAAGAGCCCTTTACGAGTCTTAAATTGTACCCTTTGAAGCAAGGATAAGGGCAAAAGAAATGGGTGGAAGGGTAGTAAGGGAAAAACAGAGATAACACAGGGGCGAAACGTGGAGAAAAACGATAAAATCGTACAAAGAAAATACAGTGATAAAAGAGGAAACTGAAGCGGTACGAAAAAAAAAAGTGAACTTATAGATGCAAAATGCAAAAAGCAAATGGTACATAAGTAAAAAAAATTATTTTGCATGGAAAATAAATATTAATGGCGGAGAATATACAAAAAAAAAGAGAGAGAGAGTCGTGTGCTTGGGGAAACTCAGTGGGTTGGGGAAAATTTACGCAGCGAGTCTAAAAATGAGAAGAGAGCAACACAAACGAGAAGTTGATGAGAAAGGAATTCATGAGGCACCTGACGACTGTCACCTTAGAAGGAAACTGGAGATTGTAAACTAGGGAAAGGAAGACTATAGAGGCAAGAAGATGCTTGGGGTTCAACTTAGAAGGAATGTTATCACAATCAAGTCTAGAGAAACTTATGATTGTCAGCTTCAAGAGTAAACTTTGAAACTGTTTGCTCTGAAGAAAGTTCAAGACTCTTCCATTAGAAGATACTTGAGATTCTCAAAATAGGATGAATCTAAGACTGTCCCCTCAAGAAGAACACGAACCTGTCAATTTGAGATCTAAGGAGAGTGTCAACTAAGACTTTTTTCCACCTTTCCACTGTCTTCCTTCACTAAAAAATATACAAAGAGTAAGAGAGCCGAAGTAAAGTGACCGGTGAAAGAAGGTGAGAGGAAAGAGCCTTGACATAAAGTGGCAGAGAATAAAGTCTAAGAGGAAAGACCACATGAAAAGAAAGAATAGCCTCTATCCCAGAGCGTCGAGAAGGATCCACACTGAGTAAAGCCACCCCTCTGAGCTCCCTTATATTTACTATGCTAATCCAGTCGAAAGATCACGAAGCTCCTTCAAGCAGAGGCCAGGATATATACACGACTCCTTAGAAGGGTATACATATGCACGCGTCGCTGGAGGGAGACATCTTGGAGTAGTTTTGCAGGCCATACATAAGCATATTTTGGCCGGATAAGAGTTGCCAGCTCTTGGAGGATACAGGAGGGAGACCGTAAGCTGCGTATTTCTCTCCTGGAAGACCTTGAAGTAATCCAGCTGCCATGCTGGTGCGTTGTCAACCACAGGATGCTGCATCTCCATGAGAATCAAGTGAATTCTTTATCTCCCGTTACTGTTCAGATATTCAAGTCTTATTCAACAGGAAGACTTCTCTTTTTCAATCTTAAAATTTCTGGAAGAATATTTCACTACTCTATAACATTAGTTTTATAATATATCTGATTTAAAAGAAATATTAATGGAGTAGTTTTAGCTGTGAATACTGACTGTGTAGTTTTGGCAGGGGTCGAGATGCAGCTCCTGGGCCCGGTTTCTTGACTTCAAAAATGGGTTAGCGTATCTAGGTTCCCTGCCACCTGGGACCTAGAGTGCGTGTGTGTACTCACCTAGTTGTACTCACCTAGTTGTGGTTGCAGGGGTCGAGTCATAGCTCCTGGCCCCGCCTCTTCACTGACCGCTACTGGGTCACTCTCCCTGCGCCATGAGCTTTATCATACCTCTTCTTAAAGCTATGTATGGAACCTGCCTCCACTACATCGCTTCCCAAACTATTCCACTTCCCGACCACTCTGTGACTGAAGAAATACTTCCTAACATCCCTATGATTCATCTGAGTCTTCAACTTCCAACTGTGTCCCCTTGTTGCTGTGTCCCATCTCTGGAACATTCTGTCTCTGTCCACCTTGTCAATTCCTCTCAGATTTTATATGTCGTTATCATGTCCCCCCTATCTCTCCTGTCCTCCAGTGTCGTCAGGTCGATTTCCCTTAACCTCTCCTCGTAGGACATACCCCTTAGCTCCGGGACTAGTCTTGTTGCAAACCTTTGCACTTTCTCTAGCTTCTTCACGTGCTTGGCTAGATGTGGGTTCCAAACTGGTGCTGCATACTCCAATATGGGCCTAACGTACACAGTGTACAGGGTCCTGAACGATTCCTTATTAAGATGTCGGAATGCTGTTCTTAGGTTTGCTAGGCGCCCGTATGCTGCAGCAGTTATTTGGTTGATGTGCGCCTCAGGAGATGTGCCTGGTGTTATACTCACCCCAAGATCTTTTTCCTTGATTGAGGTTTGTAGTCTCTGGCCCCCTAGACTGTACTCCGTCTGTGGTCTTCTTTGCCCTTCCCCAATCTTCTGACTTTGCACTTGGTGGAGTTGAACTCCAGGAGCCAATCGCTGGACCAGACCTGCAGCCTGTCCAGCCTGTGTGTGTGTGTGTGTGTGTTTAGTCTTGAGATCTGACAAATTGGAGACTGAAAAGAATTCTAAAAAAAATTTTGATGAATCATAAAAAATGAAATGAGTGAAACTTTGATTATTCATTGTACTTACCGGGAGCATTCTGGAGAGAGAGAGAGAGAGAGAGAGAGAGAGAGAGAGAGAGAGAGAGAGAGAGAGAGAGAGAGAGAGAGAGAGAGAGAGAGAAGAGAGAGAGAGAGAGAGAGAGAGAGAGGAGAGAGAGAGAGAGAGAGAGAGAGAGAGAGAGAGAGAGAGAGAGAGAGAGAGAGAGAGAGAGAGAGAGAGAGAGAGATTGAGAAGAAAGAGAAGAATTTATTTACAAACTAATAACAGAAAACCTTATTATTGGTTAAGAATTTAGGAAAAGGAGCAATTTATATTCACAAACACAGCCAGGAGCTGAGACTCAACTCTCACAGCTAAAGCTAAGTGAGAGCATTTTATAGGAATAACCAGTGAGGTATATTACAAGAAACAAGCCACCTGGCTTGTGTCATCGAGAGCAGTAAAGCCACCTGGCTTGTATCAGCAAGCAAGAACAGTAAAGCCACCCGGATTGTGTATACAATCAAGAACAGTAAAGCCCTCTGGCTTGTGTCATCGAGAGCAGTAAAGCCACCTGGCTTGCATCAGCAAGCAAGAACAGTAAAGCCACCTGGCTTGTGTCAGCAATCAAGAACAGTAAAGCACTCTAGCTGGTGTCATCGAGGACAGTAAAGCCACCTGGCTTGTGTCAGCCCGCGAACACAGTAAAGCCACACCTCTCGCGTTCGCCACACCCAATCTCGCGTAATGGACTCGACGCGAATTGCAGCGAGCAACTTACTCGCGGATACAGAATTTGCAAATTCTCCGTAGCGACGTTATATAAAAAATTTCACTAGTTTACTAAAATGGCGTTGAAAGTACATCTGTTAACAGTGACTGTTGAGAGTACATCTGTTAACGGTGAATGTTGAGAGTACATCTGTTAACAGTGACTGTTGAGAGTACATCTGTTAACAGTGACTGTTGAGAGTACATCTGTTAACAGTGACTGTTGAGAGTATATCTGTTAACGGTGAATGTTGAGCGTATATGTGTTAACAGTGACTGTTGAGAGCATATCTGTTAACAGTGAATGTTGAGAGTACATTTGTTAACAGTGAATGTTGAGAGTACATCTGTTAACAGTGAATTTAGAGTACATCTGTTAACAGTGAATGCTGAGAGTATATCTGTTAACAGTGAATGCTGAGAGTACATTTGTTAACAGTGACTCTGTTGAGAGTATATCTGTTAACAGTGACTGCTGAGAATACACCTGTTATCAGTTACTGTGTTAACAGTCCACCTGTTATCCCTGTCTTCTCCATTAATAACATTGCCACGAATATATATATATATATATATATATATATATATATATATATATATATATATTATGGTTAGTGGTATTCCTACCATGAGTGACGCATAATTCACTGCTTCCTATGAACCTTTTACAAATTTGGAAAAACCGCGTAAATAGCATTATAGAAAATCAATAAGGGAGAAAGCACTCCGCCACGGTGCTTTAGTACTCTGGAACACCATTGATCGTGTTTATGCTCCATAAAATCTAGAAATGTTTATGTTGGTTTGACGATTTAGCCTACCCAACTTATATACAAAGACGTGTGTATGTAAGTGGTGTGTGTGTGTGTGTGTGTGTGTGTGTGTGTGTGTGTGTGTGTGTATTCACCTATTTTTACTCACCTATTTGTGGTTGCAGGGGTCGAGTCATAGCTCCTGGCCCCGCCTCTTCACTGACTGCTACTAGGTCCTCTCTCTCCCTGCTCCATGAGCTTTATCAAACCTCGTCTTAAAACTATGTATGGTTCCTGCCTCCACTACGTCACTTTCTAGGCTATTCCACTTCCTGACAACTCTATGACTGAAGAAATACTTCCTAACATCCCTTTGACTCATAGGAGTCTTCAACTTCCAATTGTGACCCCTTGTTTCTGTGTCCCCTCTCTGGAACATCTTGTCTCTGTCCACCTTATCTATTCCTCGCAGTATTTTATATGTCGTTATCATGTCTCCCTAACCCTCCTGTCCTCTAGTGTCGTCAGGCCGATTTCCCTTAACCTTTCTTCGTAGGACAATCCCCTTAGCTCTGGGACTAGTCTTGTTGCAAACCTTTGCACTTTCTCTAATTTCTTGACGTGCTTGACCAGGTGTGGGTTCCAAACTGGTGCTGCATACTCCAGTATGGGCCTGACGTATATGGTGTACAGAGTCTTGAACGATTCCTTAGTGAGGTATTGGAACGTTATTCTTAGGTTTGCCAGCCGCCCGTATGCTGCAGCAGTTATCTGATTGATGTGTGCCTCAGGAGATGTGCTCGGTATTATACTCACCCCAAGATCTTTTTCCTTGAGTGAGGTTTGCAGTCTTTGGCCACCTAGACTATACTCTGTCTGCGGTCTTCTTTGTCCTTCCCCGATCTTCATGACTTTACATTTGGCAGGGTTAAATTCAAGGAGCCAGTTACTGGACCAGGCTTGTAGCCTGTCCAGGTCTCTTTGTAGTCCTGCCTGATCCTCGACTGATTTAATTCTTCTCATTAACTTCACATCATCTGCAAACAGGGACACTTCTGAGTCTATCCCTTCTGTTGTGTGTGTGTGTGTACTCACCTAGTTGTACTCACCTAGTTGTGGTTGCAGGGGTCGAGACATAGCTCCTGGCCCCGCCTCTTCACTGGCAGCTACTGGGTCACTCTCCCTGCGCCATGAGCTTTATCATACCTCTTCTTAAAGCTGTGTATGGAACCTGCCTCCACTACATCGCTTCCCAAGCTATTCCACTTCCCGACTACTCTGTGACTGAAGAAATACTTCCTAACATCCCTGTGATTCATCTGAGTCTTCAACTTCCAACTGTGTCCCCTTGTTGCTGTGTCCCGTCTTTGGACCATTCTGTCTCTGTCAACCTTGTCAATTCCTCTCAGTATTTTATATGTCGTTATCATGTCCCCCTATCTCTCCTGTCCTCCAGTGTCGTCAGGTCGATTTCCCTTAACCTCTCCTCGTAGGACATACCCCTTAGCTCCGGGACTAGTCTTGTTGCAAACCTTTGCACTTTCTCTAGTTTCTTTACGTGCTTGGATAAATGTGGGTTCCAAACTGGTGCTGCATACTCCAGTATGGGCCTAACGTACACAGTGTACAGGGTCCTGAACGATTCTTTATTAAGATGTCGGAATGCTGTTCTTAGGTTTGCTAGGCGCCCGTATGCTGCAGCAGTTATTTGGTTGATGTGCGCCTCAGGAGATGTGCCTGGTGTTATACTCACCCCAAGATCTTTTTCCTTGATTGAAGTTTGTAGTCTCTGGCCCCCTAGACTGTACTCCGTCTGCGGTCTTCTTTGCCCTTCCCCAATCTTCATGACTTTGCACTTGGTTGGGTTGAACTCCGTGTGTGTGTGTGTGTGTGTGTGTGTGTGTATGTGTATGTGTGTGTGTGTGTGTATGTGTATGTGTGTGTGTGTGTGTGTGTGTGTGTGTGTGTGTGTGTGGTGTGTGTATGTGTTGTCACCTATTTGTGGTTGCAGGGGTTTAGTCACAGCTCCTGGCTGTGTGTGTGTGGGTACCTGCCTGTCTGTTGCAGTCGAGTCTCAGCTCCTGGTTCCGCCTCTCAGCTTACAACCAGCAGGAGTTACTGACTCGTTGCTTCTTGGGCTGTGTCGTGCCTATTCGTGAAACTCTGTACGGAGTTTGCCTCTTGCATTTCCTCGTTCAGCTCGTTCGACTGTCTTACCAACATGAGATTAAAAAAAAAACGTCCTTGTGACTTTCTTCCTTCTACGCCCTTTCGCTCCTTCCCGCAAATGTCGAATACTTCGAGTATCTCGCACGTCGTAATCATGTCTCCCCCTGATTCAATTTATCTTCTAAGGTTATTGATTCGGTTCCACACTGCGTTCCTCTGAGTTCTGCCACTAGACTGAGTGCAGAGTTTCGAACTTTTTTTTTTTTTTTTTTAGTTTCAAGTGAAATCTCTGGACTATCTACTCTCTGACGGACCTAAATGCTGTTCTGAGTGCTGGTAGTCTCGCATAGGCCGCTCAGATTATTACGCTGGTTTGTTCTTGTAATTTCCACTCACCTAGGCCTACTTTGCTGAGCCATCAGAAATCCTCAGAAATCCTCAGGAATTCTCACAAATTCATACAAATCCTCACAAATCCACACAAATCCTCACAAATTCATACAAATCCTCACAAATTCATACAAATCCTCATAAATTCATACAAATCCTCACAAATTCATACAAATCCTCACAAATTCATACAAATCCTCACAAATACACACAAAATCCTCACAAATCTACCGAAATCCACACAAATCTACACAAATCCAGACAAAATCCTCACAAATCTACACAAATCCACACAAATCCTCAGAAATCCAACTCTATTCACACACACATAAAGAGACTCGTGTAAACACAGATATATTTCACACAATTTATTCTCAAAAAGCATTTAATTCCTTCACGTATGATTTTCACTGCAAATATTTCAACTTTAAATTAAAGCTGAATACCTAAAAAAAATCAACTGTATTAACACATGTTCATAAAGTTGAACACATATGAACACGGTGGCCCGTGGCCTGGTAGGCAACGATCTCGCTTCACACGCTGCGTGTCCGTGGTTCGATACCCGGCACGGGTGGAAACACTGGGCGTGTTAGTTGACTGGTGTGGGTCGCATCCTGGGGGACAAGACTGAGGACCACAATGGAAATAAGACAGACAGTCCTCGATGACGCACTGACTTTCTTGGGTTATCCTGAAGAAAATCTTATCTTCATTTGAAATCAGGAGACAGGGTTTTTCGCCTGCCTAGCATAGGCCAGTAGTTCTCCTGCAGGGCTCTTGATCCAGGAAGTTAGATCATCAAACTTGACTATCTCCCATTTACCCCCCTGATCCCCAGGCACTGCTCGACCCTTACGGGTTTAGTTCTTCCCATACATGTAACAACAGTGCTAATTTAACATCGATTGTCCCTCTACACCGTAGTTAATGCAGTGCGTTGAGTTGAAAGCCTATCTACCGCACGACTCTCGTGAAAGTTGTCACCTGATTGTTCCCTCACAACAGTTGGCGTCTAACCCGGTGTTCCACTGATGGAACAATTCCCAACTAACCCACAATATTACAGTTGCAACAATTCTCAACTAACCCAATACATCGTAGCTGCAACAATTCCCAACTAACCCACAATATTACAGTTGCAACAATTCTCAACTAACCCAATACATCGTGGCTGCAACAATTCCCAACTAACCCACAATATTACAGCTGCAACAATTCTCAACTAACCCAATACATCGTGGCTGCAACATTCCCAACTAACCCACAATATTACAGCTGCAACAATTCTCAACTAACCCAATACATCGTGGCTGCAACAATTCCCAACTAACCCACAATATCACAGCTGCAACAATTCACATCTTACGAACTAAACATTCATTCTTACGACTACCTTTCGGTCCCTGCTTGACCACCACAAATGAGAGAAACGTGCCTCCCGTTGTTTCGCCAGCCCGGGCGTTTGTATGCAAAAAATGTACACGTGTGTATTGCTGTGGGTTGTGGAAGCGACTGACAGTACTCAGTTGAGCACCACCCCAGGGCGACCGTTTGTAACCCGGAGTTATTGGATGCTCAGGTCAGGAAACGGGTTGAATTGTGGTGGGAATAGGCGAGTTGAGGCTTACCGGGAGTGAGGAGGGGGGAGAGAGGGGAGAGTGGAGAGGGGAAATGGGAGAGGCGGAGAGAGAAGAAGGAATTTGAGAGGTAACGATTTGAGTGAGGGTAAGGGGAAGAAGAGTAAAGAGGGAGGGAGAGGAAAGAAGTGGGATCAGGGGGAGAGGTAAGGGAAAGCAGGGAGAGAGGAAGTGAGGAAAGGCATGAGAGTGAGGGCGTGACAGTGAGTGAGGCGATATTTGATAGTGATAAATGCAAATTGAAATAATACGGGAGATTTTGGTGATATAGATGGAGCGATGTGATTATGGGAGAGAGAGGGAGGGAATGAGGGTGTGAGGAGAGAGAGAGAGAGAGAGAGAGAGAGAGAGAGATGAAAATGAAAGTGGAAATGGGAGAGAGAGAGAGAGAGAGAGAGAGAGAGAAGAAGACAGGCGAGGAAAAAAGAAAAGAGAATGGGTAAATAAATCGAGAAAGAGAGAGAGAGAGAGAAGATAGTAGAAAGCTGTAGTCTCGAGAGACGTGAACTGTATACAGACAGATAATTCTACATTGACTAATTCTTCAGCGACTATTGTTAATTCTACAGTGACTATTGTTAATTCTACAGTGACTATTGTTAATTATACAGTGACTATTGCTAATTCTACAGTGACTATTGTTAATTCTACAGCGACTATTGTTAATTCTACAGTTACTTTTAATTGTACAGTGACTATTGTTAATTGTACAGTGACTATTGTTAATTCTACAGTCACTATTGCTAATTCTTCAGTGTTTATTAAGTTTACAGTGATTATTGTTAATTCTACAGTGACTATTGTAAATTCTACAGTGACTATTGCTAATTCTTCAGTGATTATTGTTACGTTTACAGTGACTATTGTTAATTCTACAGTTACTATTAATTCTACAGTGACTATTGTTAATTATACAGTGACTATTGTTAATTCTACAGTCACTATTGCTAATTCTTCAGTGATTATTAAGTTTACAGTGATTATTGTTAATTCTACAGTGACTATTGACAATTTTATCGGCTGTTTTTAATTCTTCATTGACAATATTGTATTTAATTTATAATAAAAAGGTCTCTTTCTCTCTCTCTCTCTCTCTCTCTCTCTCTCTCTCTCTCTCTCTCTCTCTCTCTCTCTCTCTCTCTCTCGCCACGACAAATCACATTAAACATTTCCAGTGTTAAATACCATCGTAAAGGACATACTAACAGTCTCATCAGGTTGTTGACGGCTCTCACCACCATGAAACGGGGGAAGGGGAGTTGAGGGGAAAGGAAGAGGTGGAGTGGGGGGAGAGGGTAAAGTGGGGTGGTCATGATTCATGGTAATGGCAGTTGGTGGTGGAGAAGTGATGGAAGAGAGATGGAACGAGGTCACAGCTGGCTTCATGAAGGAGATGGAGAGACTGTTATGTTGATGGAAGGAGGAGGAGGAGGGAGAGAGAGAGAGAGAGAGAGAGAGAGAGAGAGAGAGAGAGAGAGAGAAGAGAGAGAGAGAGAGAGAGAGACACACAGAGTGATAATTATATATATATATATATATATATATATATATATATATATATATATATATATATATATATATATATATATATATATATATATATATACTCTGAGAGCACTTTAGAGAGTGGACTATTCGAGAGGCGAAAAACATGTATACAGGAGCACAGTAGAAGTTGAATACACAGATGAGTGATGGAATGTACCTGGCAAGCGGCAAGTTAGTAGGCAGAGCCCGGAGCTGAGACTCGATCCTTGTAACTACGAATAGGTGAGTACATGCGTATACAAAAAACGCATATTCACACACACAAATACGCACACATAAACACACACACACGCACACACACACAGGAGCTGAGTCTCGACCCCTGCAACCACAATTGGGTGTGTACACACACACACACACACACACACACAGGAGAGACATAATTAACAATAAACATGGAGAAAAAACTTACTCAGGAAATTGCTTGAGCGATTTTTAAACTAAACTCTCAATTTTATTTTTAAAATTTGGCTGGTGATCAGCGGTTAGCATAGAGATGTACACTGATGGAGGGAGGGAGGGAGGGAGGGAGGGAGGGAGGGAGGGAGGGAAGGAGTGTCTAAGGGATGGAGGGAGAGAAGGAGTGAGGAAGGGAGGGAGGTAGAGGAGGGAGGGAGGGAAGGAGTGAGGAAGGGAGGGAGGGAGAGAAGGAGGGAGGGAGAGAGAGAAGGAGGGATGGAGAGAAGGAGGGATAACATAATAATGTAAGTACTCGCAGGATCTGTCAACCAACATTTCCACAACACTGTCAGACTGACAGTCTGCAGGCTGGTGTATATCCTCATACACTTGTATAACATACACGAGGCAGAAAAGCTGCAGGCTGGTACAGGCTTGTATAATCTATTGTATTTTTATATATGAAATTCCTCCTAAACCACTACAACAAACTGCGTAATAAATTATGTTAAACATTCTTAAACCCTTATAAAAAACTTTCAATTTTTCAGTGAGACGGCCAAAAATATTTTGGCGCCTCAGAAAAGTATCATAATGCTGAAATTATTATTAAAAAATAGATTGGGGCCTACAAGGCCCACAAATAATTTTTTAAACACTTTCTGGAAGACTCGCCAATGTTTGAAGGTTGAAAACCGACCGGAAGAGTCATTCTCCAGTTATCTTACTGAATCCATTGGTTCCAAAAAAAAAGCAGAAACTACAGTAAACTCTCTTACTAAGATCCTCCATACAGTGTCATCTTTTTTGTTTATATTATTGAAAAGATTCATTAAAAAATGAACAACCGGTGAAAAGGCCCTTTTTTGGTTTAAACTACTGATGAAGTTCATCCAAATTTACACAGCTCTCGAAAGGCCTTTATATCATTTATTATTCATTTTAAGATGTACTTTTTTCAATCGCATTTACAGTCGTAGTATATACAGTTGTTTTACAAGACAACTGACTGTCAGCAGTGACACATTTACACTAATGCAACCAACACTTACGAGGCTCTTACTACCTGGATCTTACGAGTCTCATACTACCCGGATCTTACGAGGATCATACTACCCGGATCTTACGAGGATCATACTACCCGAATCTTACGAGGATCATACTACCCGGATCTTACGAGGATCATACTACCCGGATCTTACGAGGATCATACTACCCGGATCTTACGAGGATCATACTACCCGGATCTTACGAGGATCATACTACCCGGATCTTACGAGGATCATACTACCCGGATCTTACGAGGCTCATACTACCTGGATCTTACGAGTCTCATACTACCCGGATCTTACGAGGATCATACTACCCGGATCTTACGAGGCTCATACTACCCGGATCTTACGAGGCTCATACTACCCGGATCTTACGAGGATCATACTACCCGGATCTTACGAGGATCATACTACCCGGATCTTACGAGGATCATACTACCCGGATCTTACGAGGATCATACTACCCGGATCTTACGAGGATCATACTACCCGGATCTTACGAGGATCATACTACCCGGATCTTACGAGGCTCATACTACCCGGATCTTACGAGGATCATACTACCCGAATCTTACGAGGCTCATACTACCCGAATCTTACGAGTCTCATACTACCCGAATCTTACGAGGCTCATACTACCCGAATCTTACGAGGCTCATACTACCCGAATCTTACGAGTCTCATACTACCCGAATCTTACGAGTCCCATACTACCCGGATCTTACGAGGCTCATACTACCCGGATCTTACGAGTCTCATACTACCCGAATCTTACGAGGCTCATACTACCCGAATCTTACGAGG
>WNWK01000108.1:644977-647477 GCA_009830355.1 Cherax destructor | reverse complement strand
TGTCCTTCGTTTTCGTGCATATTTTAATTTGGTTTGCTTCTTTTCGTTACTTTTTTTAATGTTCTATTTCCTCTTTTTTTTCTTCACCCTGTTTCTTAACAATATTGTTTTACTGTCTCTCTAGTCTTCTCTTTTCTCTCTCTCTCTATTTGTTCTTCTTCTTTTTTCTATCTTCTCTCTCTCTCTTCTCCCCTCCCTCCTCCTAACATCTATCTACTATCATCTATTCTATCTCTCTCCTGTTCTATCTTCCTCCTCCCTTCCTAACATTTTCACCCTACATCTAGCTGTCTATCTCATCACTGTTTATCTTCCTCTCCCTTACCTTATCTCTAGCTCTCTCTCATCTCTCCCCCTCTCTCTCTCTCTCTCTCTCTCTCTCTCTCTCTCTCTCTCTCTTTCTTCCTCTATCTCTTCCTTAGCATCTCTAGCTATCTCACTCTCTTTATTAGCCTCATTTAATCTCCCCCTGGAGGCTGCATGCAGCACTAACCTCCCGCTGAGTCCAACAGCATAACAGTTTCGCTTGGTGTTGCTGTTGGGGGCCCCCGGTGCATCAGGGGGCCCATGAAATCTTGCTCTTCCAGCCCTGCCCTGTAGGGTCACAGGCAGCGGCACTGGGCTAGCGGGCCACCGCCCTTAATACCTTAGGTCTGGTGGCACTATCTGGACCTTCCTCGCCAGCGCTGATAACTTTACGACTCAGGGATAATCTGGTCTCTGAGTATTAGGTAAATTAATGTGTGTTTTTTTAATCCTGTCTCGTAGCCAGTAGGTAAACATCTCGTGTTTGTGTGTGTGTGTGTGTGTGTGTTTGTGTGTGTGTGTGTGTGTGTGTGTGTGTGTGTGTGTGTGTGTGTGTGTGTGTTTTATGCTGTCTTAGAGAGGAATTCACTCGCTTTTCGGGGTGGAGGGGGTTTAGATATTTAGGCCTATATCTGCTCAGTGGGCAGGGATAGGCCTGGTACGCTGGTTTTAACAGCACACTCGTTACCTTCCGTTGTCTGGGTGGAATTGGCTGTTAAGCAGCTGTAATGAGGCAATCGCTGCCTGGCTTAACAAGGGAGCAGCCCGTGAAAATAACTTTCACTTCCTTTCACCTTTCACATCACCGGGCTGAGGGAAAGTGGGGGGTGGAGGGAGGGAAGTGAGGGAGAGGGAAGGGAAGGGAGGAGGGGAAGGGATCTCTTAATGGAGATCTTTCAAACCTTAAAACAAAAATTGGTGCCATGGAAATCAGTTAACCTTCATGACATTAATTGGTAAACAAAAGGAAAATAGGAACAGGGTTGAGAGAGAGTGAGTGAGAGAGAGAGAGAGAGAGAGAGAGTGTGTGTGTGTGTGTGTGTGTGTGTGTGTGTGAGAGAGAAGCAGAAACAAGAGTAAACATGTTTGTGTGTCTCAAGACAGCATAAACTCTCTTCAAGTTCCTTACCTCTGTTTATATCCCTGATGAAGGCGTGTGTGTGTTTGTGTGTGTACTCACCTAGTTGTGGTTGCAGGGGTCGAATCATAGCTCCTGGCCCCGCCTCTTCACTGGCCGCTACTGGGTCACTCTCCCTGCGCCATGAGCTTTATCATACCTCTTCTTAAAGCTATGTATGGAACCTGCCTCCACTACATCGCTTCCCAAACTATTCCACTTCCCGACCACTCTGTGACTGAAGAAATACTTCCTAGGATCCCTGTGATTCATCTGAGTCTTCAACTTCCAACTGTGTCCCCTTGTTGTTGTGTCCCATCTCTGGAACATCCTGTCTCTGTCTACCTTGTCAATTCCTCTCAGTATTTTATATGTCGTTATTATGTCTCCCTTATCTCTCCTGTCCTCCAGTGTCGTCTTGTCGATGTTCCTTAACCTCTCATCGTAGGACATAACCCTTAGCTCAGGGACTAGTCTTGTTGCAAACCTTTGCACTTTCTCTAGCTTCTTCACGTGCTTGGCTAGGTGTGGGTTCCAAACTGGTGCTGCATACTCCAATATGGGCCTAACGTACACAGTGTACAGGGTCCTGAACGATTCCTTATTAAGATGTCGGAATGCTGTTCTTAGGTTTGCTAGGCGCCAGTATGCTGCAGCAGTTATTTGGTTGATGTGCGCCTCAGGAGATGTGCCTGGTGTTATACTCACCCCAAGATCCTTTCCTTGATTGAGGTTTGTAGTCTCTGGCCCCCTAGACTGTACTCCGCCTGCGGTCTTCTTTGCCCTTCCACAATCTTCATGACTTTGCACTTGGGGGGTTGAACTCCAGGAGCCAATTGCTGGACCAGGCTTCCAGCCTGTCCAGATCCCTTTGTAGTTCTGCCTGGTTCTCGTCCGATTGAATTATTTTCATCAACTTCACATCATCTGCAAACAGGGACACTTCGGAGTCTATTCCTTCCGTCATGTCGTTCACAAATACCAGAAACAGAATCGGTCCTAGGACTGACCCCTATGGAACCCCACTCGTCACCGGCGCCCACTCTGATACCTCGCCACGTACCATGACTCGCTGCT
>WNWK01000108.1:624977-639977 GCA_009830355.1 Cherax destructor | reverse complement strand
TACTCTCCAGTTCATTCTAACTAACACTGATTATCCTGTGTGTGTGTGTGTGTGTGTGTGTGTGTGTGTGTGTGTGTGTTTGTATTTGTGTACTTTTTTATGACTTACCAAGGATGTAATATTTAAACTGGCAGTGTTTTACGAGTGCTCATAAAAAGAGCACTTCCCTTGATTGCGATCCCATAATGCATGCGTGTCTTTGTGTATGTCTGTGCGTCTAGAAGCGTGTCTGTGTGTCTGTGTCTTTGTATATCCGTCTGTGTCAGCTGGTGGTCCAGCTCTATAACCAAGTGACCAGCCATATTGTTCGCCTCCTAGACTCGCAGTTCCTTCAATATTCATTCCTGAAACCAAGTATATATTGAGTTATTTTATGTTTCAATCTTGACATCAATTCTATTATTTATTTGTATATTGTAGCTAAAATAGCGAATAGCACGGAGCGTCAACCCGCTCTGAGACGTCGATCAGTGCAACAAGGAATTAGTTGTCTCTGGATTTGCAAGTTGTCTATCCTACGATTGAAGGATAATGAGTTGGGTGAATATTTTTGTTAGTGGGTTTGAGAAAGACCTGCCAAGTATGGGCCAGTAGGCCTGCTGCAGTGTTCATCCTTTCTTATGTTCTTAAGCATTTCCTAATATTCGTATGGCTGATCCATTTTATTTGGCTTCCGTCTATGTTCTGTCTTCGTCTCCCTCTCATATTCCCCTCTCCTTCTCATATTCCCCTCTCCCTCTCATATTTCCCTATCCACCCTGTCAGCGATTGATTATCATAACAGAATTATAGGCAATGTATATAATGTAATTGTGGGAACCGAAAAAGACTCGATCCTCCTTGAGGGGACTGATCCCCTCGCTTGCACTGCCGGAATCCTCGAGTGTGACCACCCCTCACCAAGTACGTCAACGATAATATAGATTTTTCAGAGTGACTTTCTTTAACTTTTCCTCAAGGTGCATTTTCCCTCGATCCTCGGACCTCCCTGGTTGTGAAAATTCAGGAGTTTCTCTGGCTTTTATATGCCTGATCAGTTGGGGCTCCACGCTGGTGCTGCATACTCAATCACTGACATACGTTGTGTGTGCTGGCCCCTGGAGATCTCCACGCTGGTGTTGTGGCATCTTCAGTGTTATACAGTTATTTGGAGGTCCATTTGTTGATGTTCACAGTAACGTCTCTTATAAAGCGATTCCCTTGTAAACGCAATTTATAAAATGCCCCTGAAATTGACCATCACGTTAAAAGGCGCAGCAAGCTCTGGCTCTGGGGCCTTCCCCACCACAAGCAGGCTCGCGGGAATGGCAGTCTTGTGAGCTGCAGGTGGTAGCAAGCTCTGGCTCTGGGGCCTTCCACGCCACAGGGAGGCTCGTGCCTTTAAGACACTTGCTATTCAATTATGAATGTAAATGGTCTCCTGATTCCGATAAACAGGACATTTATTACAGGGAACGTTTCGCCACGTCAGTCTTAACTTCTGAAGCCACTCAGGGCGAAACGTTTCCTTCAATAAATGTCCTGAACTATACGTCTCTTTTCCACAATTTTTAACGCGTTTTCTCAAAGGCGTTTGAGAAAAAATATCGCAAAGTGCAGCAAATTCTTATATAAGAGTTCACTGTATCTGCTGGAACCTGGTTCCAGTGTCTTCTTATGAGGCTGGTGATGGGCTCTTGATCCGAGGAAGTGTAGTTACTCCTCCTCTTCCTCGTGTCAAACCTGATTAACCTCTCATTCACCAGATGATCTAACAGCAGCAGCAACAACAGCAGCAACAACAGCAACAACAACAGCAGCAACAACAGCAGCAGCAGCAACAACAGCAGCAACAGCAGCAGCAACAACAGCAGCAGCAGCAACACCACCCAAAAACAGCAACAACAGCAGCAGCAACAACAGCAGCAGCAGCAACAACAGCAGCAGCAGCAACAACAGCAGCAACAGCAGCAACAGCAGCAACAACAGCAGCAACAGCAGCAACAACAACAACAGCAGCAACAACAGCAGTAACAACAGCGTGACGTAGCCTCAGATTACAACTCAACTCTTCCCTCTATATCAACACAAATAGTCCAGGTTTAAAATCCACATGAGACGTCTATAAATGTTTTCTCGGAGAGAATTTGCGCAGAGTCTTAGCGTTTTCCGTGTATGTTTTCCGTGTGTGTTTTCCGTGTGTGTTTTCCGTGTGCGTTTTCCGTGTGTGTTTTCCGTGTGCGTTTTCCGTGTGCGTTTTCCGTGTGTGTTTTCCGTGTGCCTTTTTCCTTGGTGCCTCTCGTCTGTAGTTTACGTGTCCTTTTTTTCGTGTATTATTCGTGAAGGTTTTGTGTGTAGATTGTAAATAGAGGGGAGTTTAAAAATCATTCTGGTTTTCTGAAAACTATCTACGTTCTTGGTTTTCATAAAATCGCTTTTTAAAATCACTTGTTTTTTTTAAAAATCACTTAGGCCACTGGTGGTCGGGTTTCTGAAACTATCTTTAGTGGTAGGATTTACTAAAAACCACCAGGTGCTTGGTAGAGAGGTTTCTAAAAACCGTCCTGGTACTCATTAGTGAGATTTATGAAAAACCGTGGGATTTCTAAAAGCCAACGAGGACTTTGGTAGTGGTTTTTCTGGGTTTATGATATCATGGGAGAGCCCAAGGAGACTGGCTTTTAAAACTATCCAGGTCAGGGGAAGATGGATTTCTGAGACATCCAGACCTGAGGGAGTGTGGAGAAGGATATTCTCTCAAAGAATATTCTCCCAAGATATCCAAACCTCAGGAAAAGAATTAGAGAAGGATATTCCCTCATAGAATATTCTCACACAAGCGTTTCATGCCAACAGATCTCAGCTCTGATAACTTTTCCGATATCTTACAAGACAGACACAAAAAAGTAGTTAATTGCTAAGGCGATTTCGTCTTAGCTACTACAAGACGGGCAGTCAAGAACATACTTCTGATCACAGAACGGGTAGGGCTTTAACCCGTGGCAAGTCTAAAACTCACAGGCCAGTGCGTTAACCACTGGCCGGCTGGCTCTATTATTTTTTTTTGTTTTTTTGGCAATCGTGTTTTATGATTTTTGCAAACCATACATCTGCTTCAGTAAATTTCTGTTGCATGTTATTAAAGAATTCAATTTAAGTCGTAATGAACAACTGTGGATGAATAAAGAGAAAGGTTGACGGGAGGCTTGAGCCGTGAAGCCCTGTAGCTCAGCGGCAGAGCGCTGGACCTGTTAATCTCGGGACCTCGGTTAGAGCCTAAAGTCCATCTTACTTTTTATTCACGGTATTAAAGGTTTTGCAAAATAAGAGGTTTGCTCTGGCCCAGCATAGGTAAGTTAATCACGGTCATGACAGGATCGAGGCGTCTAGCTCTTCTCTTTCCGCAGGAATTGTTAATGAAAGGCTGGGGGTTTGTGGCTATTGATGGTAGGTTGTTATGGAACTCGGCTTGGAAAATCAGTTAACACGGGAAGTTAAAAGATGTCCTGTTCCGTGTTATGTGGGAGCGTCCTGTTCCGTGTTATGTGGGAGCTTGACCAGAAAAAGTAACCACAGGCGTGTTTTGTGGATTTTGTTGATGCTGTGGAGAGGCGGCGCAGTAGACTGTGGCACTGTGGTAGACTCTGTCGCTGTGGTAGACAGAGGCGCTGCAGTAGACTGTGGCATTGCGGTAGACGGTGATATGATAGTAGACGACGGAATTACAGTAGACGACAACGTTGCGGTAGACACTCTCATCTACCAAAACAAAAGCGAATGTGGTGCGCTGTTGACTTCGTATTCTGAGTGCAGAGGCAAATGCATTTAAATCTCGTACCTTGAAGCCATGATACCTGCTTCAAGTACCTTGAAGCCATGATACCTGCTTCAAGTACCTTGAAGCCATGATACATGCTTCAAGTACCTTGAAGCCATGATACATGCTTCAAGTACCTTGAAGCCATGATACATGCTTCAAGTACCTTGAAGCCATGATACATGCTTCAGGTACCTTGAAGCCATGATACATGCTTCAAGTACCTTGAAGCCATGATACATGCTTCAAGTACCTTGAAGACATGATACCTGCTTCAAGTACCTTGAAGCCATGATACCTGCTTCAAGTACCTTGAAGCCATGATACATGCTTCAAGTACCTTGAAGCCATGATACATGCTTCAAGTACCTTGAAGCCATGATACATGCTTCAAGTACCTTGAAGCCATGATACATGCTTCAGGTACCTTGAAGCCATGATACATGCTTCAGGTACCCTGAAGCCATGATACATGCTTCAGGTACCCTGAAGCCATGATACATGCTTCAGGTACCTTGAAGCCATGATACATGCTTCAGGTACCTTAAAGCCATGATACATGCTTCAGGTACCCTGAAGCCATGATACATGCTTCAGGTACCTTGAAGCCATGATACATGCTTCAAGTACCTTGAAGCCATGATACATGCTTCAGGTACCTTAAAGCCATGATACATGCTTCAGGTACCCTGAAGCCATGATACATGCTTCAGGTACCTTGAAGCCATGATACATGCTTCAAGTACCTTGAAGCCATGATACATGCTTCAGGTACCATGAAGCCATGATACATGCTTCAGGTACCTTGTAGCCATGATACATGCTTCAACAGCGTGCCTTAGATTTCGACATTTGAGGATTCACCAAAAATATGCTGCGAGACTGAGATAGAACGGAACTTTTAACTATGGCGGCTCCTGATTTCACAGTTTTCACTATTATTCTTTAAGTTTCGGTTGTTGGAAAATTAAAAATCCATCTGTAAACTTTTCCAGTTACTGAGTAAGATACATGTGTACCAGATGGGTATTTTTATTCTGGACTTGGATGTATTGTGTACCATTATGACTATTTTCCAGTTATTATTAGCGCCAGGTGTCTTTTAGAGACCTCGGTGACATTTTAGAAAAATCTTTAAGTGTGCTTAATTTTATGGCCTTTATGAAGAATTATACTGTTTTGATAGGCTGAGAGATTGACTGATTGGTAGGTAGGTAGGTAGGTAGGTAGGTAGGTAGGTAGGTAGGTAGGTAGGTAGGTAGGTAGGTAGGTAGGTAGGTAGGTAGGTAAGTAGAGAGGAAGGAAATTATTCTTGTAATTTTTCCAACGTAGGCCTATATAATGAGACACACATAGACATACGTTCATATTTAAAAAAAATACTCAAAATACCTTTTATTTATTATGTATTATTTTAAGAATGCGCATCAATTTTATATATCTTGTGGTTTTATTGAGTAATCTATATTTCAAATGCATTTCTTTAATAAACGGAGATCTTGTGGTTACAGTACTTTGTAAAATCCAAAGAAGACAAATCAGTCCTAAATCATCCTCTGAAATTTTTAATTTTTATTCTTCCCGATTTACGAAAATGTATTTCAGATCTTATTTTTTTTTTTTGTATCGTTTGTTGCAACAATAGACGCCCTCAATAGAGTTTGAATTTTTGGTTGGTGGCGAACAGACAGGGAGAAAAATTGTGTTTGTAGAGGACTCTGGTGTCTTCTGAGAAGGACCTCTGTTGGCCGTCACTTGTTAAAGAAATATTTATTTACAAGATGCTAAAACCAAGGAATTTCTTCGAATTTGTGAAATATGGCTGCTCCTCATCCCCTTTCTTTCTCCTTTCTTGCTTTACTCACTTATTCCTTTCTCCTTACCTCTCCTCCCTCTCTCCTTCACTTTCCTCTTTTTTTCCCTTGCTCGCTCTTCTTGCTCCCCTCTCTCTCTCTTCTCCCTTCCTTTCCTTTCACCACCCTCTCTACTTCCTCTCACTACCTTCAACCTCTGCTCTCAGGATGTGTCCCCAACACCGCAAGTCTCTCATCTTAAATATTTCAAGACCGTCAAAATCCCGTCAGAATTCCGGGGTACGTCGTTTACAACGTGCTTGCGACGCCAACCATACGTCACAACAACACTCACTATGTAACTGAACCTAATGACCAAATACACAGCGGCGTAGCAGCAGCCGACACAGGCTGCTACAACGAAAACCCATTTACGAACGAGGCATTGCGTGTACTACCATCGCTAAAACCTTCGTGCAGTGAAGCATGTCTACAATCACCATTACTGTCTACATACGGCGTAACTGTCTACATATTGTGTTGCATGTCTGCATGACTTGCCGTTTCCAGCTGTTTCTCCATATTATTAAATACGATATATTTTTATGACTAGTATAAATAATAACTTGCCTTCCTGAAAGTCATTCCTTATTTAAGTAATGGAATTATTTAATATAACCACACCATGCCCAAAATATGCATATATATATATATATATATATATATATATATATATATATATATATATATATATATATATATATATATATATATATATATATATATATATATATAGATAGATATAGATAAATAGATAGATAGATAAAGATAGGATTACTTCAAAATTTGAACACATTCCCTGTCTTCTCCATCATTCGTCCAGTAGCTGTCTTGCCAGACAACATCCTCACTGTCACTTCAGAGTGCAGGCGTTGCATTTCCCAACTCCAGGACCGACTAAGCGGTTTCCTTGATTAATGTTACCTTGCTCAGACTTCAAGAGTACGTCAAGCAGTGAAAACCATTTGTCTCCACTCTGATCTGACGCGTTAACACCAGCCTGCTAGATGCTAAAGCCCTTTACACTCAAAACCTTCTTTATCCCAGTCTCTCCAGCCCCTACATCTGTGTCTATTTAAATAACATTTTGTAGGTATTTCTAGCATTATTACTCCCGGGTAATTCTCAGGTATATTTCCTCTCGTTATGCATTTTCTTGAACAAATATACCAGCCACTAAACATCTATATACTCGCCTGTTATTACCATTTTAGTCCTCCCTTTAACTCGACTCACTGACTGTCTTATGCACTAGTCCCATTTTTACCTCCTGACTCTAGCTTACTCATTACAGATATGTTTTCTTTCTGTCCAAGGCATTTGACAACTGCCAAAATATTCTCTTCATCTTTCTAGCAAATCCTCCTTCACATCTAACATCTCTCTAGTTAGTAGCTCCTCCTTCACGTCTGACATCTTTCTAGCACCTCCTCCTTCACATCTAACATCTTTCTAGCACATCCTCCTTCACATCTAACATCTTTCCAGTTAGTAGCTCCTCCTTCACACCTAACATCTTTCTAATACCTTCTCCTCCACCTTTAACTAGTACCTCCTCTTCCACATCTAACATCTTTCTAATATTTCCTCCTCCTCCTCCACACCTATCTCCCCTCTTTCCTTTATTAATTTTCTTCTTGAAATAAATCCATAACAAACCCCATTTCGAGAACATTTGTCTTATTTGGTCCACCTAGTTACAAAGTCACGACATATTCAGAGAATTGAAAAACACAAAAGAATCAAATAATTAAAGAAATGAGGGATTAAAAACAGACACGGTGTATGAAAGGGTGTTTTTTCTCCCCCAAGGTAAATAAGCGTCTTGCATAAATTGCATTTGGGTTGATAATCAAGTCAGGAATCACAAAGGTACAATACACGATGGACGCAGAATAGAGGGCGATAATGACCTTGCAATTATCCTTGAGAATTTTATGATATAAAACACGAGTGTTTATTCTTTCATAAATTGGAGCGAGAGGTATACAAAAAACACACAAAAAGATGACTTGTTAGGTGAGACTTCTGATTGTTGTCATGTTACGTTGCTGCCTTGTTTGTCATGTTACCTGGCTGGCTTGTTGTCATGTTACCTGGCTGGCTTGTTGTCATGTTATCTGGCTGGCTTGTTTTCATGTTACCTGGCTGGCTTGTTTACATGTTACCTGGATGGCTTGTTGTCATGTTACCTTGCTGGCTTGTTTGTCATGTTACCTGGCTGGCTTGTTGTCATGTTACCTGGCTGGCTTGTTGTCATGTTATCTGGCTGGCTTGTTTTCATGTTACCTGGCTGGCTTGTTTACATGTTACCTGGATGGCTTGTTGTCATGTTACCTGGCTGGCTTGTTGTCATGTTACCTGGATAGCTTGTTGTCATGTTATCTGGCTGGCTTGTTGTCATGTTACCTGGATGGCTTGTTGTCATGTTACCTGGCTGGCTTGTTGTCATGTTATCTGGCTGGCTTGTTGTCATGTTACCTAGCTGGCTTGTTGTCATGTTACCTGGATAGCTTGTTGTCATGTTATCTGGCTGGCTTGTTGTCATGTTACCTGGCTGGCTTGTTGTCATGTTACCTGGCTGGCTTGTTGACATGTTACCTGGATGACTTGTTGTCATGTTACCTTGCTGGCTTGTTGACATGTTACCTGGATGACTTGTTGTCATGTTACCTTGCTGGCTTGTTGACATGTTACATGGCTGTCTTGTTGACATGTTACCTGGCTGGCTTGTTGTCATGTTACCTGGCTGGCTTGTTGTCATGTTACCTAGCTGGCTTGTTGTCATGTTACCTGAATGGCTTATTGACATATCACCTGGCTGGCTTGTTGACATGTCACCTGACTGGTTTGTTTTACATGTTACCTTGCTAGCTTGTTTACATGTTACCTGGCTGGCTTGTTGACATGTTACCTGGCTGGCTTGTTGACATATTACCTGGCTGGCTTGTTGACATGTCACCTGACTGGCTTGTTTTACATGTTACCTTGCTGGCTTGTTTACATGTTACCTGGCTGGCTTGTTGACATGTTACCTGGCTGGCTTGTTGACATGTTACCTGGCTGGCTTGTTGACATGTTACCTGGCTGGCTTGTTGACATGTTACCTGGCTGGCTTGTTGACATGTCACCTGGCTGGCTTGTTGACATGTTACCTGGCTGGCTTGTTGACATGTTACCTGGCTGGCTTGTTGACATGTTACCTGGCTGGCTTGTTGACATGTTACCTGGCTGGCTTGTTGACATGTTACCTGGCTGGCTTGTTGACATGTTACCTGGCTGGCTTGTTGACATGTTACCTGGCTGGCTTGTTGACATGTTACCTGGCTGGCTTGTTGACATGTTACCTGGCTGGCTTGTTGACATGTTACCTGGCTGGCTTGTTGACATGTCACCTGGCTGGCTTGTTGACATGTTACCTGGCTGGCTTGTTGACATGTTACCTGGCTGGCTTGTTGACATGTTACCTGGCTGGCTTGTTGACATGTTACCTGGCTGGCTTGTTGACATGTTACCTGGCTGGCTTGTTGACATGTTACCTGGCTGGCTTGTTGACATGTTACCTGGCTGGCTTGTTGACATGTTACCTGGCTGGCTTGTTGACATGTTACCTGGCTGGCTTGTTGACATGTTACCTGGCTGGCTTGTTGACATGTTACCTGGCTGGCTTGTTGACATGTTACCTGGCTGGCTTGTTGACATGTTACCTAGCTGGCTTGTTGACATGTTACCTGGCTGGCTTGTTGACATGTTACCTGGCTGGCTTGTTGACATGTTACCTGGCTGGCTTGTTGACATGTCACCTGGCTGGCTCTTTTTAATGTCGGGATATTGTTTTTTTTTGTGTCTACCTGTGTGTCTATGTCTGTGTCCGACTGTCTACCGGGCGTGTTCGTTTGACTTCCTGTCTACTGTCTTCTTATATGCCTGTCTTAGCCTGTCTCTCCCTTGTCTTAATTTCACCCTAAGTCTTTATTATCTCTCTCTCTCTCTCTCTCTCTCTCTCTCTCTCTCTCTCTCTCTCTCTCTCTCTCTCTCTCTCTCTCTCTCTCTCTCTCTCTCTCTCTCTCTCTCTCTCTCTCTCTCAGAAGTGAAAGCATAAATTATTTTCGATCCAGTGGAGATATTAACAGAAAAAGCAACGAGTATAATCCACACTAAAAAAGTAAGAGATACAGCCGATTTTTTTCGGTCTTGTTAGAGATCCTCTTCAGTCAGCAATAACGAGTCCAAAAAATGACTTGCTCCTTTCCACATATATCTCCGTGGTCGGTCATATTGCAAAGTTATTCTCCTCGTCTACTTTTTCTTGCAAACAAAGTGGCTAGAGCAAGTAGAGAGGGGAGGGGAGGAATAGAGCCTTCTGCTTAACTATTCTGACTTATTTTACTTTACTCTTTTAATCCGTTCTTTCTCTCTACTATCATCTTATAATTCCCCTTCTTTCATGTCTTTTACTCTTAACATTCTCTTCTATTTCTCTTTTCCTATATTTTTCTTTTTTCTATCCTTTTTTCGCTTTTTATTCTTTTTCTCCTTTCCTTTCTTTCATCTTTATTTTCTCACCTCTCTCTGTTTCTGTCTGTCTCTCTCTCTGTATTTTTATCTCTCTATCTCTATTAACTTTCATCGTTTTCCTTTCCAATTTTTGCTTCTTTAATTCCCTTCCTCTCCTCCTCCTCTCTTCCTCTCCCATCTTCCAATTATTGCCAATGCCAAGTAAAAAAGAATAAAGACACACTGTTGCCAGAACAAATGTGTTTCATGGTTGGCAATAATAATCATTCATTTAACACATTAATGGTGAAGGAGTGTACATGGTGACTGGTGGAGGAGTGTACATGGTGACTGGTGGAGGAGTGTACATGGTGACTGGTGGAGGAGTGTACATGGTGACTGGTGGAGGAGTGTACATGGTGACTGGTGGAGGAGTGTACAGGGTGACTGGTGGAGGAGAGTACATGGTGACTGGTGAAGGAGTGCACATGGTGACTGGTGAAGGAGTGTACAGGGTGACTGTTGAAGGAGTGTACAGGGTGACTGGTGAAGGAGTGTACATGGTGACTGGTGGAGGAGTGTACATGGTGACTGGTGGAGGAGTGTACATGGTGACTGGTGAAGGAGTGTACATGGTGACTGGTGAAGGAGTGTACATGGTGACTGGTGGAGGAGTGTACATGGTGACTGGTGAAGGAGTGTACAGGGTGACTGGTGGAGGAGTGTACATGGTGACTGGTGGAGGAGTGTACATGGTGACTGGTGAAGGAGTGTACAGGGTGACTGGTGGAGGAGTGTACATGGTGACTGGTGGAGGAGTGTACATGGTGACTGGTGAAGGAGTGTACAGGGTGACTGGTGAAGGAGTGTACATGGTGACTGGTGAAGGAGTGTACATGGTGACTGGTGAAGGAGTGTACATGGTGACTGGTGGAGGAGTGTACATGGTGACTGGTGAAGGAGTGTACATGGTGACTGGTGAAGGAGTGTACATGGTGACTGGTGGAGGAGTGTACATGGTGACTGGTGAAGGAGTGTACAGGGTGACTGGTGGAGGAGTGTACATGGTGACTGGTGGAGGAGTGTACATGGTGACTGGTGAAGGAGTGTACAGGGTGACTGGTGGAGGAGTGTACATGGTGACTGGTGGAGGAGGTACATGGTGACTGGTGAAGGAGTGTACAGGGTGACTGGTGAAGGAGTGTACATGGTGACTGGTGGAGAAGTGTACATGGTGACTGGTGGAGGAGTGTACATGGTGACTGGTGAAGGAGTGTACATGGTGACTGGTGCAGGAGAGTACATAGTGACTGGTGAAGGAGTGTACATGGTGACTGGTGGAGGAGTGTACATGGTGACTGGTGAAGGAGTGTACAGGGTGACTGGTGGAGGAGTGTACATGGTGACTGGTGGAGGAGTGTACATGGTGACTGGTGAAGGAGTGTACAGGGTGACTGGTGAAGGAGTGTACATGGTGACTGGTGGAGGAGTGTACATGGTGACTGGTGGAGGAGTGTACATGGTGACTGGTGAAGGAGTGTACATGGTGACTGGTGGAGGAGAGTACATGGTGACTGGAGAAGGAGTGTACATGGTGACTGGTGGAGGAGTGTACATGGTGACTGGTGGAGCAGTGTACATGGTGACTGGTGAAGGAGTGTACATGGTGACTGGTGGAGGAGTGTACATGGTGACTGGTGGAGGAGTGTACATGGTGACTGGTGAAGGAGTGTACAGGGTGACTGGTGGAGGAGAGTACATAGTGACTGGAGGAGTGTACATGGTGACTGGTGAAGGAGTGTACGTGGTGACTGGTGAAGGAATGTACATGGTGACTGGTGTAGGAGTGTACATGGTGACTGTTGAAGGAGTGTTCATGGTGACTGGTGAAGGAGTGTACATGGTGACTGGTGAAGGAGTGTTCGTGGTGACTGGTGAAGGAGTGTACATGGTGACTGGTGAAGGAGTTTACATGGTGACTGGTGAAGGAGTGTACATGGTGACTGGTGGAGGAGTGTACATGGTGACTGGTGAAGGAGTGTACATGGTGACTGGTGGAGGAGTGTACATGGTGACTGATGGAGCAGTGTACATGGTGACTGGTGGAGGAGTGTACATGGTGACTGGTGGAGGAGTGTACATGGTGACTGGTGGAGGAGTGTACATGGTGACTGGTGAAGGAGTGTACATGGTGACTGGTGGAGGAGTGTACATGGTGACTGGTGGAGGAGTGTACATGGTGATTGCTTACCTATTTGCAATATTTGCAATATTGCTCGTGCCAAATTTGGATAAAACTGTGGATTAAAATGGTGGATTTTAAGCATCCAGCGTTCACTTTGCCCACTGTCTTACCTCACAGTGTTCAAGCTTGCCCACTGTCTTACCTCACAGTGTTCAAGCTTGCCCACTGTCTTACCTCACAGTGTTCAAGCTTGCCTACTGTCTTACCTCACAGTGTTCAAGCTTGCCTACTGTCTTACCTCACAGTGTTCAAGCTTGCCTACTGTCTTACCTCACAGTGTTCAAGCTTGCCTACTGTCTTACCTCACAGTGTTCAAGCTTGCCTACTGTCTTACCTCACAGTGTTCAAGCTTGCCTACTGTCTTACCTCACAGTGTTCAAGCTTGCCTACTGTCTTACCTTACAGTGTTCAAGCTTGCCCACTGTCTTACCTCACAGTGTTCAAGCTTGCCCACTGTCTTACCTCACAGTGTTCAAGCTTGCCCACTGTCTTACCTCACAGTGTTCAAGCTTACCCACTGTCTTACCTCACAGTGTTCAAGCTTACCCACTTTCTTACCTCACAGTGTTCAAGCTTGCCCACTGTCTTACTTCACAATGTTCAAGCTTGCCTACTGTCTTACCTCACAGTGTTCAAGCTTACCCACTGTCTTACCTCACAGTGTTCAAGCTTGCCCACTGTCTTACCTCAGAGTGTTCAAGCTTGCCCACTGTCTTACCTTACAGTGTTCAAGCTTGCCCACTGTCTTACCTTACAGTGTTCAAGCTTGCCCACTGTCTTACCTTACAGTGTTCAAGCTTGCCCACTGTCTTACCTTACAGTCATCAAGCTTGCCCACTGTCTTACCTTACAGTGTTCAAGCTTGCCTACTGTCTTACGTTACAGTCATCAAGCTTGCCCACTGTCTTACCTTACAGTCATCAAGCTTGCCTACTGTCTGAACTTACAGTCATCAAGCTTGCCCACTGTCTTACCTTACAGTGTTCAAGCTTGCCCACTGTCTTACCTTACAGTCATCAAGCTTGCCCACTGTCTTACCTTACAGTCATCAAGCTTGCCTACTGTCTTACCTTACAGTGTTCAAGCTTGCCCACTGTCTTACCTTACAGTGTTCAAGCTTGCCCACTGTCTTACCTTACAGTCATCAAGCTTGCCCACTGTCTTACCTTACAGTCATCAAGCTTGCCTACTGTCTTACCTTACAGTGTTCAAGCTTGCCCACTGTCTTACCTTACAGTGTTCAAGCTTGCCCACTGTCTTACCTTACAGTCATCAAGCTTGCCCACTGTCTTACCTTACAGTCATCAAGCTTGCCCACTGTCTTACCTTACAGTCATCAAGCTTGCCCACTGTCTTACCTTACAGTCATCAAGCTTGCCCACTGTCTTACCTTACAGGGTTCAAGCTTGCCCACTGTCTTACCTTACAGTCATCAAGCTTGCCCACTGTCTTACCTCACAGCCACCAAACTTGCCCATTAAGCTTGCCCAACGTCTTACCATCAATAAATTTCTTTCCATAACTTAATAATACAAATTACTAAAATATTAACCTCTTCCTGCTGACGTTAACTTTTTTTCTGGACTGGACAAGGCAGAATTATAGCCAGGCCAGGATATGAAGAATAACATTACGCTCTACTTATAAAATAGTTAAAAGGCGTCTTAAGGAGGGGTCACGCGAGGGGCTGTACTTCTCCCAGGATGAAGGAGGAGTAGAAGAATGGGTGCGAATATTTTTGTTGGCTTTCAAGGGTGTTTATATATATATATATATATATATATATATATATATATATATATATATATATATATATATATATATATATATATATATATATGCTAGGAATTCGCAAGAGCAGGCGAAATATTCACAAACACTGATCTCTGGCCTTGGAATAACGTCTAGCGAAAGCTGGATGCCAAGGTATTGGACCAGTGTGGTACGGTCGGTAAAGCACTGCGTACCTTGTCATGAGGTTCGTAGGTTCGAGTCTCCGTCGGCCAGAGATCAGTGTTTGTATATATATATATATATATATATATATATATATATATATATATATATATATATATATATATATATATATATATATATATATATATTCAGGCTCAAATCATTATTAAGATTTTTATGAGTAATGGAGGAATGTCATATTAGGACAATTAAGATCAATTATATGTATTTTCTGTGAGGTTTGAAGGTGTGGTTATTGATAGTAATGACATTCGTACACACACACACACACACACACACACACACACACACACACACACACACACACACACACACACACACACACACACACACACACACACACACACACGTAACAGTGTTAGTCGGACACAAAGAATCTAAAGTCATGTGTTATTCTTAATAGCAGTAATTATCATAAATCGTATTTCGCTTTCTAATGGATATCGACGAATAGTAGTAAATTGAATGTTGCATCAGCGTTTTCTAGTTGCATTTTAATGCTGATGTTGCTGTTGCAACTGCGTGCGTGTGTGTGTGTGTGTGTGTGTGTGCGTGTATGTGTGTGTGTGTGTGTGTGTGTGTGTGTGTGTGTGTGAATTTCTATTGCTCATTACCATATTCACCTCATCATT
>WNWK01000108.1:464977-622477 GCA_009830355.1 Cherax destructor | reverse complement strand
CCCTTGTACCGGAGTGATGCAGGGAAGGAGAGGAGAGAATAATGAGGAAAGATAGAAAGAAGTGAAAGGGGAAAAAAAGAATAAAGAAAAATCACCCAAGACAGACCCGAGATTCTTTATAAAAGAAAAGACGGTTAATTGTACAAGACGGTTAATCTGTACAAGGTAAGACGGTTAATTTGCTTAGTGTTTATCAAGATTTTTAGGGAGTAGAGAGAGGGGAAGAGAGTGAGAGAGGGGTGGAGAGAGAGAGAGCGAGAAAGGAAGAGAAAAGGGAAGAGAGTGAGAGAGGAGAAAAGGGTGGGGGGTGTGAGAGGGTGAGAAGGGAGGATAAATGAGAGAGAGAGAGAAATGGAAATAAAGGTGGCTAAAGGAGAAAGAGGAAGACGAGGAAAGGAAGGGAAAATGGGTAGACAAATAGAGAGAGAGAGAGAGAGAGAGAGAGAGAGAGAGAGAGAGAGAGAGAGAGAGAGAGAGAGAGAGAGAGAGAGAGAGAGAGAGAGAGAGAGACAGAGACAGAGGGAGAGAGAGACATCTTAGAATATCATCTTCACCTGACCAGGGGCTACGTACGGCGGACATAAAAATAACAGCAAAAAATCAACGGCAAGACGGAGGAGTCCGGTAAGATTCTCATAAATTTGCGTCTCTGGCCGAGAAATAAAGAGTCGGAGGTGAAATACGACTGAAATCAATCAGGATTAGCTCACGAACTGACAGCTCTCATCCGGATTCACCGCGCCAGAGATTTATGCCCAATCTCTTAATCCGGATTCACTGTTATGGATCACGAAATGCATGAACGCCTTTCCATAACGACGGATTATAGGCAGGAGTGGATTATTCTGGGGGGATTACATGGGCAGTGAAATCTCCAGAGGGTCTATCTGGGCCTCTCACTGGTCTTTATGAGGGATTTACTTAAATGATCCGTTTACGTGGAATTTATTCTATGAAGTCAAATAGGGGGATTTGCTATATTCCAAGAAGGACCGCAGCCAGTAATCCCATTAAGGAGTCGGCTCCATTGACGATTTCACTGGGATTTCCCCAGCAGTTAAATATCCATCAATAGGGCCACTTGCGGATTTAGTTTGAGCCTATTGGGATTACACCGAGAAAGGGAATGAAGGATTTATCCCTTCCTGGGTACAAGGGTATTACCAGCCACCCAAACTCTCCTCGGGGGATTAATCATATGCTCTTTGAGAGAGTTTTTCCACTCAGGTGGTTCAGAAATTTTCTGAGTGGCTGTTCTTGTGTGTGAGAGGGAGGGAGGTAGGGAGAGAAGGAGGGAGGGAGGGAGAGAAGTAGAGAAGGAAGGAGGGAGGGAGAGAGGGATGGAGGGAGGGAGGGAGGGAGGGCGTTAAGGAGGGAGGGAAGGAGGGAGGGAGGGAGGGAGAGAAGGAGAGAAGGAAGGAGGGAGGGAGGGAGGGAGGGAGGGAAGGAGGGAAGGAGGGAGGGAAGGAGGGAGGGAGGGAAGGAGGGAGGGAAGGAGGGAGGGAAGGGAGAGAGGAGGGAGGGAGGGAGGGAGGGAGGGAGGGAGGGAGGGAGGGAGGGAGGGAGTGAAGATAAATAAAGGGACGGAGGAGTAGGGAGGTGAATGGGAGAGGGAGGAGAATGAGTAAGATTAAAAGGGAGAATGAGAAAGATTACGAAGGGAGAATGGGAAAGATTACGAAGGGAGAGTGAGAATGGAGAAGAATTTGTTTGCTTTATTTTTTTATTTTTCTCCATTTCTTTCCACTTACTACATTTTCCCTCCCTCTCTCCCTCCCTTTCTTTTTCTCATTTTCTCATTACTTTATTAACGTTTTATCTCTCTCTCTCTCTCTCTCTCTCTCTCTGTAAATATATATATATATATATATATATATATATATATATATATATATATATATATATATATATATATATATATATATATATATATATATTTCTCGTCTTCTTCTCTCCCTCTATCTACATTTTTTCCATATCTCTCTCTCTCTCTCTCTCTCTCTCTCTCTCTCTCTCGCACGAGTAAATAACTTTACCTTTGCTAGTGTGTACAAAGTGAGATTCAAAGCACACGCTGCTACCCGCCCTGACGGCATATTTATGACCCCTCCCGGCTATATTTGTACGCTATATTTGTACGTTATATTCTCTAGTATATCCGCGTCATTTTTGGACCCACCGAGCACTTTGTCGCCCAAAACCGTGACTGTAAACTCTCTCCCATTAATTAGCGACGATATTTACAGCATTTTCGTGTTGTTTTTCAGGGTGTAAATAGCGAGTGGGATAATTGTTAGCGGGTGGGAAGTAACGATAGCAACGATCGGGTGGGAACTAACGAAGTAACGATAGCAACGATCGGGTGGGAACTAACGAAATAACGATAGCAACGATCGGGTGGGAAGTAACTAAGTAACGATCGTATCATTATCGGCCAAAACCACTTAGCGGGTGGTGTCTTGAAACCACGAGTTCAAACCCCGCCCGTTCAGCGCTTTGTTTACAGTCATGTTATAGCAATTTCTTGAGTGATTTTTTTGGGAATTTTAGCGATTTTTTTTTTTTGAGGATTTTTTTTTTTCAGTTTGGTTAAAATTAATGTGATTCAGGTCACTTCAAAGGCTGGTCATTTCTATGGCGAAGCCTGGTCACGTACCGGGCCGCGGGGACGTTGACCCCCGGAGCACCCTCCAGGTATACACCCTCCACGTATACACCCGCGGCCCCGTCTTTTACCGGGCCGCGATAACAGACGGGTCACAGACCGTTGACCCCCGAAACCCTCTCCAGGTACACACCCTCCAGGTATACACCCTTCAGGTGTATACTGTTGTGAGTGGCATCCTGGGGGTGGTAGTATACCGTAGATAGGACTGAGGCTTGAGACGAGAGGAGCCAACATGGGGTAACAGCTCAGCTCATAACCTAGATGAGCAGAGGTAGGATAACTTTTAGCCTGTAAATGAGCTAAGGTAGGATAACACCTCTAAGCCTGCAAACACACCCACCCACACCACCCACACACACACACCCACACACACACCCACACACACACCCACACACACACACACACACAAATGAGCGAGATACGTTCAAAAAAAATATTCACAATGGAGCTAATATCCAAAAATTCATCTGAATTGTACCAACATTCACAAAATTCTCGCATAATTATATTTCTTTTATCCAACAAAAGCAAGGCAATGAGCGTAAAATATACGCACATAGACTTCTACTGAAAGAAATACGTTCACTGAGATTACTATTAAAAAAATACGCACACAGATATTACGATTGAAATAAATACGCACACAGAGATTGCTGTTGAAATACGCAGGTGTAAACTACTGCTGAATGAGATACGCAAAGAGACTGTACTACTGTTATACGCAAAAGGTGCACAGAAGAGGCATTTATAACGCTTTACGCATCTGCTGTTTGTTACGCCTCTCTACGCTGCCCTGCGAGACCAGATTGTTTGATCACTGGCCAGAACACGAGAACAAAGGCTGTACATAATTGTGAGAGAGTGAGTGAGAGAGAGAGAGAAAGAGAGAGAGAGAGAGAGAGAGTGAGAGAGAGACAGACAGACAGAGAGAGGAATTGTTGGTGTGATGCGATCCTTAAATGCCATTGAAGACCTTTTAATTCAAGGCAATTGAGCTGCCATCCTGTTTCTCTGATCAAACCTAATTACCTTGGAGGCTTCCCCCGTCTGTATCCCATACGGGCTAAGCGCTTCCTCTTTCTTCACAACAACATATATTTTTTGCATTTGTTTTTCTACTAACGACACTTTTTAATCTATTAGCTTCGTTGGTTGAGGACAGACAATGTTTGTTGCGTATTCACGTTGTTGATGACCACACCCAGGTCTTTCAACTTTCTTTTCCCTGTCTACTCTAGAGGGTTAAAAAAAAATCTTGTTTTCTGACTCTGCTTATCCAAAACGGATAACTTTTCATGCATGGAGGTTCTAGTTGATTTTGGTCACAACTCTAACCGGTGACTCAGGTTCCTCTGAGTTCCTGATTGGATTGTTAAATGGGTTTAAAGTCTACCGACTGCACGAGGGTCATGAGCGCTGCACGTAATCTGTTCATTACCAGTCAAGAATAATTTAATCCCAAAACTAGGGATTAAAAATAAACTCTCAGCATACCCCGTTGTTTGTATGTATATATATAGGTGTGTGTGTGTGTGTTTGTGTACTCACCTAGTTGTACTCACCTAGTTGTGGTTGCAGGGGTCGAGTCATAGCTCCTGGCCCCGCCTCTTCACTGGTCGCTACTGGGTCACTCTCCCTGCGCCATGAGCTTTATCATACCTCTTCTGTGTGTGTGTGTGTGTGTGTGTGTGTGTGTGTGTGTGTGTGTGTGTGTGTGTGTGTGTGTGTTTTAAATGAGGTAAATATAAGTGTCTTTGTTGTTAAATTCTGGCTGAAATCCATTTTCTTTGGACTAAGTCAATAAACACCACAGTGATCAACTCTGAAGAAGAAGAAGACGTTTTTCAGTTTAACTCTGATGGATTAGTCACCTATGATGCCACAGACATTTCACTGGGTTAATCTAGGTTAAATTTATTTAATTTTTGTGTTCTTCCCATAGCATCTATATACCATAGGATAAAAGAGTGTTGTGACACCATTAGGAAAATATTTTCCTTACTAAAATTTCCGTCACAACTCACCCGAGACATCAGACAGCTACAGAAAGTTCAAACATGTACTAAAGAGTACTCAGACAGGCACCATACATGTGCAAGAAGCATCACAGTAGTTGTACTCACCAAGGAACAGAACAGATGTGGCACTATCGTAACAGATATCACGTCAAGAGCCATTCTTGATGCCACCAGAACTGGATACATAGAATTTATTGCCAGCAGAACCTGTGTATACAGACTTCCATTGTAGGACGTGATAAATAGTACATAGAAGATGTTATGGAGTTCCTACGTTAAATTTCAGGACTCGTAACACAAGCAATACGTGCCTCACTATATTAATGGTATATGAAGTTAATATAAGATACAGGTGCAACACCTGGGTATCTTTATTAAGTAGGTGTTACATGTGTGTTTTGTTCATTCACAGGGACTAACATGAACCCCTTATAGTGTGGAAAGACGCTGTTGCAACTATAAACACTAAAGATGGGACACCACCAGTTCACTTACGCTTCCAACACCCGGGCTATAAACTCTACGGTGACCACCACCCACGTTTCACTTCCTCTCTTCCAGTACCATTTATTGGCTGGTTATTGTATTGAGTTGAAATCCACAACTCTGCTGCTGTAACTACAAACAATAAGCATTATGAACCTCAAGTAAATTCTCCTCCGTAACTACAAACACCTGAACACAAAGGAAAGTAAAAAAAAACTCTCGTGCAAGCTATTTAACACGATATTGGATATCTCCTGACACTGGAACGTGTTTGTGAAATGTCTGAATGTGTAATTAATGTTTCTCACTCTTAAGCAGATGTTTAGTTAGTAAAAGACAGATTAAAGCGGAGCTTCATGTTAACGAAAAGCAAAGAGCGGAAACTGCATTTACATTCTGCTGTAGATGTAATTGTAGATGTTTAATGACATGTACAATTATACACGGGAATGCAAAGACAAGAAAGTCCACACGGAGGTTATCTATTGAGAATAGTTACCGTATTTTCCTGTATATCAGACGCGCTTTTATCCCACAAAAAAGTCTTGGAAAATCAGCGTGCGTCTTATATGCTCAAGATCAGGGTTAAGGGAAGGCTTTGGGTTACACTATAGCAGTTGTTTACTAACGTTACGTTAATACTGATTGAAAACATCGTTTTATGTCTTACATGCTCGTGCGTCTTATATGCTGGTTCCTTGTCCAGGAGGGAAAACTACGAAATACGACTATACAGTAGTTATGATACATGACTAAGACACACATGCAATATGACTAAGACACACATGCAACATGACTAAGACACACATGCAACATGACTAAGACACACATGCAACATGACTAAGATACACATTCAATATGACTAAGACACTTGCAACATGACTAAGACACATGCAACATGAACACGACACACATCAACATGACTATGACACACATGCAACATGACTAAGACACACTTGTAACATGACTAAGATACACATGCAACATGACTAAGACACTTGCAACATGACTAAGACTCACATACAACATGACTAAGACACATGCAACATGAACTAGACACACATGCAACATGACTAAGACACACATGCAAAATGACTAAGACACACATTCAACATGACCAAGACATACATGCAACATGACAAAGACACACATGCAACATGACTAAGGCACATGCAACACTTGTGTATCTACTTTGCTGACAGTAAAGATACCCAAGTCTTGTATATGTGTCTTATTTATCACAGATAAAAATTGATAATAACGGCAGTGAACACATAACTGACATTAATAACAGTGAACACATAACTGACATTAATAACAGTGAACACATAACTGACATTAATAACAGTGAACACATAACTGACATTAATAACAGTGAACACATAACTGACATTATTAACAGTGAACACATAACTGACATTAATAACAGTGAACACATAACTGACATTAATAACAGTGAACACATAACTGACATTAATAACAGTGAACACATAACTGACATTAATAACAGTGAACACATAACTGACAATAATAACAGTGAACACATAACTGACAATAATAACAGTGAACACATAACTGACAATAATAACAGTGAACACATAATAATTCTAACAGTTACTTGTGCGTTACAAATGACTGAGTCAGTGAAGAGGTTCCAGTGCTGTGTTAAGTCACATAAATCAATTAAACTTAACAAAACTTACCCAACTTGAGTCAGGGATAATTAAGTATTGTTTTAAAATCATCCATTACAAAAGAAATTTTACATTCAGGCTCTGTACACTTTAGAATTGTACACTAAAGTATTGTATACAGTAGGACCTCGTTTATACTGCAGGTTAGATTCTGGGCTACTGTAGGACCCCCACTTATACAGCAGGTTAGGTTCTGGGCTACTGTAGGACCCCCACTTATACAGCAGGTTAGGTTCTGGGCTACTGTAGGACTCCCACTTATACAGCAGGTTAGGTTCTGGGCTACTGTAGGACCCCCACTTATACAGCAGGTTAGGTTCTGGGATACTGTAGGACCCCCACTTATACAGCAGGTTAGATTCTGGGCTACTGTAGGACCCCCACTTATACAGCAGGTTAGGTTCTGGGCTACTGTAGGACCCCCACTTATACAGCAGGTTAGGTTCTGGGCTACTGTAGGACCCCCACTTATACAGCAGGTTAGGTTCTGGGCTACTGTAGGACTCCCACTTATACAGCAGGTTAGGTTCTGGGCTACTGTAGGACCCCACTTATACAACAGGTTAGGTTCTGGGCTACTGTAGGACCCCACTTATACAGCAGGTTAGGTTCTGGGCTACTGTAGGACCCCCACTTATACAGCAGGTTAGGTTCTGGGCTACTGTAGGACCCCCACTTATACAGCAGGTTAGGTTCTGGGCTACTGTAGGACCCCCACTTATACAGCAGGTTAGGTTCTGGGCTACTGGGAAATATATACACTGAAGATTTGTAGACTAAAATTGTAGGATTTAGGATTGTTAGCTGAAGAATTGTACACTTAGATTTGTACATTGTAGAATTGTACACTTAGATTTGTACATTGTAGAATTGTACACTGAAGACTTGTACATTGAAGAATTTACCTCTGAACAGTTGTACAATAAAGACTCGGTGCATTGTAGAAATGCACACTGAGGATTTGCACATTGTACAAGTGTGCTGACAAGAATTGTGAATACCTTCGAGAGGAGGAAAAAAAAATCTTGGGAGAATTGAAAATTTGTAAAAATTGTGGAAACAATACCCGGCAGAATTGGTCTCTTTTGTTTTTGCCATTTTTAAAACAACTTAAAAAAAAAAACTATTCCCTTGCCATTAATCCCTTCTCGGGAAGAAAAAAAAATTGAAATAACACCAAAGAAAATACTAGATTTTTTTAATTAAAAAAAATCAACGCAACTGTGGAAAAAAAAAAAAAAAAAAATCGTCAGAAATCGCATTGAATTATTTTTTTTTCACTGTAATTGTTCTTGACCAACCTTGAGGCTGGTGAAGGGTTCTTAGTCCAAGGATTTGGAGCTGCTTCTATCATGCTTCCTTCCGTGGATCAGACCTCATTACCTCCCATTCTCCCTAGGCACTTTATGACCCCCCTTCGGGTTTAGTGCTTTCCTTTGTAGTAGTAGTAGTAGTAGTGGTAGTAGTAGTAGTAGTAGTCGTAGTAATAGTAGTAGTAGTAGTCGTAGTAGTAGTAACTACAATAATAACAACAGCAACATAAATAATAATTATAATAATAATAACAATAAAGCAGTCGTGTCACACAAGTGCAATGGAAGGCTGTTAAAAGTTTTGCACTCTGGCAGGATTCCAGGACTTTCTCAGGAACACGTAAGAAGGCAGATAAATCTTGCAAACTTCCTACAGTCAGTATGCTAATCTTCCTTCCCTAGTTTCTTAGTAGTTCTTAATTCATGTAAAATTAGGCGTTTATTAGACCTGCCCTGAGACCAGGCCAGTAGGCCTACTGCAGTGTTCCTCTATTCTTATGTTCTATTTACACATTTATTCACCTATTGACAAATGTATTAAGCTACTGACAGATGTTTTTAACAATTGACAGATGTATTTACCTATTGACAGATGTATTTGTCCATTGACAGATGTATTCATCTATTGACAGATTTATTCAGCTGTTGACAGATTTATTTAACTATTGCCCGATTTATTCAGCCATTGACATGTATTCAGCTATTTGTTTCTCTCTTTGACAGGATCTCCTGCTTGTAGCAAGTTCTTGAGTGCCAACTCCTATGCCAACGGTGTGGTACGAGCCCCTGCGGAGCCCCCGCTGGCACCTGGGGGAGATCGGCGCCCCCTACCCTGGGAACCCAACTCACCTGGGCCTATGTTCGATCCGTCACCTCCACAGAATGTCACGGCTCTAAAGGACGATATCGCCTATCTTCACTGTATAGTCCACAACAGGGGCAACAAGACGGTATGTACTCTAATCCTTGTATTCTTGTACTCTCCTTGACGTGTTATCCTTATTGAACTCTCTTGTACTCGTTTTACTGCACTCTCCGTCTTGAATTCTGTTGTGTTTACCTTGTACTCTTCTTGATGTACTCTACTTGTACTTCAGAGGGTAATGTAGTAGTAGTAGTAGTAGTAGTAGTAGCAATAGTAGTAGTAGCAGCAGCAGCAGTAGTAGTAATAGTAGCAGTAGCAGTAGTAGTATTATGGGAAGTACAGTCATGACAGTCTCTTTGATTCACGTTCTTTAATGATATAAGTCAGAGTTGTGTAAATGTTCATTACTGCCATCTACATAAATGATGCCAGCTTCACGAACGATGGTGTTGATGGGGGAAGAGAGACACTGAGTGAAGCTTCAGAGCAAAGGTGTCGTCTCATATCTGTTTCTCCTGAAGACCACAACCAGTTCAGCATCTTTCCAATGCGTGAGATGTCCCTGTGTGTTTCTGTGTACTGGTATTATCTCTGCCGCAAGGGGAAACCTGTGTTTATAAACTCTCGTAAATAAGTCTCTCCTGATTTCCCCCCCACGTAAATTTTGTCGTGCTACCAGCAAGGGAGACCAGAGTTTAACAAGAGTTTTAACCATTTCCTGTAAGCAATACCGCTGTGTTTACGAGGGGAAAATCGGGAGAGACGAGAGAATGTGTGTGAAAAAGAGAGAGAGAGAGAGAGAGAGAGAGAGAGCTCGTCGCTCCCCTCTTCTCTCCTCTCCGGTTATCCTGCTAATCTGCATCACATTATCGACAAAATAGTGTAAACGTAAGATACATTTCCCTCTGGTGGATCGTCCATGAACTTCAATGACAGCAAAAGTGCAAGTACCAATACTTTGGGAACCCCGCTCTCAATCGACTCCCCAACAGCTGCCATCACATTAGTTGCATTTGTGTCCTTTTACTTAACATATCCACAATATGTTAAGTAAAAGGACACAAGTACAGTTAATGTGACACTTTATCGTGGCAACGTTTCGCTACTAGAAAGCGAAACGTTGCCACAATAAAATGTCACATTAGTTGCCTAACGTGTAAATAAGAGGAATAATTCTGGTTATGGCAATTTACTGTGAGGACTTTCCGGGCACCAGGGAGCTGATCCCTTCACCCTGGTGCTGGGCGAAACGTCCTGGCAGGAAGATGCCATACCCTAGCATTGTATATCTAGTTTGTGTATCTAGTTTCACTCTGCCATATTACATTCTATTCTAGTTTCTGCTAGAGTGGTAGAGAATCTCTTATAGTGTAGAAAGGTGGTAGAGAATCTCTTATAGTGTAGAAAGGTGGTAGAGAATCTCTTATAGTGTAGAAAGGTGGTAGAGAATCTCTTAAAGTGTAGAAAGGTGGTAGAGAATCTCTTATAGTGTAGAAAGGTGGTAGAGAATCTCTTAAAGTGAAGAAAGGTGGTAGAGAATCTCTTATAGTGTAGAAAGGTGGTAGAGAATCTCTTAAAGTGTAGAAAGGTGGTAGAGAATCTCTTATAGTGTAGAAAGGTGGTAGAGAATCTCTTATAGTGTAGAAAGGTGGTAGAGAATCTCTTATAGTGTAGAAAGGTGGTAGAGAATCTCTTAAAGTGTAGAAAGGTGGTAGAGAATCTCTTATAGTGTAGAAAGGTGGTAGAGAATCTCTTAAAGTGTAGAAAGGTGGTAGAGAATATCTTATAGTGTAGAAAGGTGGTAGAGAATCTCTTAAAGTGTAGAAAGGTGGTAGAGAATCTCTTATAGTGTAGAAAGGTGGTAGAGAATCTCTTATAGTGTAGAAAGGTGGTAGAGAATCTCTTATAGTGTAGAAAGGTGGTAGAGAATCTCTTATAGTGTAGAAAGGTGGTAGAGAATCTCTTAAAGTGAAGAAAGGTGCCATTTCTGTTACATTTCTCTAACTCTGTGATTGAAAAATTAAGAATTAGACACATGCGCAAAACTCGGCATATTTATTCTGTAGACGTTTCGCCAGTGTCTAAGTTGTCTTTGTATTAGGACTGAAGAAACCTCTCGGGGCGAAACGCTTTCTTTTATAAATGTCCTGAACTGTATATAAGAGTCTTTTTCCACACACAGTGTAATAAAGCCACTGGTGGGCGAAACGTCTCCATAATAAAGATAACCAGATGTTGCACATGTCTAATTCTTCAACTTGTCGGGATAATGTGACCTTGATGTTATGATGTGGTGATAACAAGCAGATAATGTTGACATTAATGACATGCAGACAATGATGACTTTGATAACATGCAGAAAATATGCTTGACAGTGACACTAATCCACACAGTGCTTTACGTCTCTCTCTCTCTCTCTCTCTCTCTCTCTCTCTCTCTCTCTCTCTCTCTCTTTTCTCTCTCTCTCTTCTCTTCTCTCTCTCTCTCTCTCTCTCTTAATTATCTCTTCCGTTTTCCAGAACTAATGTACCACACTTTCGTACTTTAAACCTGTCCTTCACTAAAGACCTATGGTCATATCTTGTCTCTTTCCAGCAGTTAACTCTATCTCTTTCCCTTACGATTCAATTCGTTATGTTAATTTTTATTATCTTTATTGTTTATTCCTCTTGCCCTCCTCCTCATCCTTGCTTCCTCCTTGAATCTTCGGTAAATAGCTAATGTTCAACATTCTTTTCCATTTAGTTCCTTCCTTTTCCTTCCTCTTCCTCCTCCTCTTCCTTTATCAAGTCTTTAACTTGGTTTCTTACTCTCTCTCTCTCTCTCCCACTTTTTTATGGCTATGCATCTGCTTCGAATTTCTTTTGACCTTTGCTGCTGTACCATTTTAAAATTCTTTTTTTATCGCGTTTTTTTTTTGCATAATCGTTCTTAGCTCTTATGTTCATTTTTTCTTCTTCTCTGTTCCCACCTTCCCCGCTTCATCACTTTTCCTGTGTTTTTTCCAAATCATTTTTATCTAATTCTTTCTAAATTTGTTTATACCATTAGTTTCTTCTTTGTTTTGTTTTCTGTTTTAACTTTATTAGTGTCGTTATCTCTTCTTTTATATTTCTCAATCAGAGAGAGAGAGAGAGAGAGAGAGAGAGAGAGAGAGAGAGACAGACAGACAGACAGAAACAGACAGAGACAGATAGAGGAAAAAACAGAGAAAGCGAGAGACAGGAGAAGAGAGAGAAAGAGAGAGACAGAGAAAGAGAGAGAGAGAGAGAGAGAGAGAGAGAGAGAGAGAGAGATAGGAAGAGAGAGAGAAAGAGAGAGAGTACTACCAGTTATATGCGTCTTAGGGACCGACTTACCTTCACTTTGTCTTGTGATGTAAAGGATCTAGGAGACTGACAAGTTCAACACTGACACACTCTCGCAACATTTGGGAATCTTTATTGAGGAAACGTTTCACCAGGCAGGGCTTCATCAGTCCTGTACTGAGAAAAAAGATGAAAGATGAGGAGGAGAATGAGGTAATCAGTCCCTGAGGGACTGAACACGTCGACTCCAAGCTGAGGGACTGATTACCTCAGTCTCCTCCCCATCTTTCACCGTTCTTATTCTTCCTTATTGTGCTGGCCTCAGGAACTCTCTATTCCTGTATTCTCACCTCATCTGTGGTAAATGTTTTCTTGTGTTTTTCTTTACATTTTTCACTGTTCCCACATCATTTGCACACTGCCGTAGCAACATACTGGAGAGAAAGATATGGGAAGAGATGCATGGAAAAGCAGGGGTGCAGTGAACACAATCAGGGAACCCTATATTAACATCCGTGGCCCCAACCTATTCAATAATTTACCAGAAGATATCAGAAATACTGCTGGAACAGTATTTTTTACAGGTGCCAGATCAACCAGGCTATGATGGATATGTAGGTCAGCAAGCCACCAGCAGCAACAGCCTGGTTGACCAGGCAAACACCAGACGAGCATATTCCATGGCCGGGTACCGGGAGTAGAAAAACACTCGGAAATCATGAAAGGTAAAGGTATATCATCCAAGCCTGGCACTAGAACCTCAAGTTCTGGAGTGCCTGGGAAATATAATATATATATATATATATATATATATATATATACTGGCTCTCCTTCCTTCGTGTGTTAGTGTGTTACTATTTAATGATCGAAATTGGACCGAAACGTTGTCATTAGTTTCTCTCTCCTATGTGAGGGTTATTTGTGTATTGTTCCAGTCACGGTATTGATCTCTGAGTTCTGATTACTACACTGAGAGAAAACGGTAAGTGTCAGGGGTTCAAGACTGTTCAACAGCCTCCCATCATACATAAAGGGGATTACCAATGGACACCTGGTTGTCTTTAAGAGGAAACTGGACAGATACCTAAAGTTAGTTCCCGATCAGCCGGGCTGTGGATCGTACGTTGGCCAGCAGCAACAACCTGGTTGATCAGGCCCTGATCCACCAGGAAGCCTGGTCATGGATAGGGCCGCAGGGCCGTTGATCCCCGGAACACCCTCCAGGTAGACTCCAGGTCCATAAAAATTGCAAAATTGCACATTAACTTTAAACATTTGAATTACAGTGGGATTAAAGGGATTTAATCGTAATTAAAGACGCGTGATGCGCGCGATTAGTTTAGGATTTAAACCTATGATATATCGGGAGGGATTTCTTTGATTTGTCGCTAATACAGAGGATTTATTGTAAATAAGATGAGATTTATTGCAATAAAAGTTATGTAAATATACAATGTTACAAGCTAGATAACCGTAACAGTTGGTAATCAACTCTCAAATTAGTAAAAATAATAATAATAATAATAATAATAATAATAATAATAATAATAATAATAATAATAATAATAATAATAATAATAATAATAATGAAAATAACTAATAATAATAATAATAATAATAATGATAATGATAATAATAATAATGAAAATAACTAATAATAATAATAATAATAATAATGAAAATAACTAATAATAATGAAAATAACTAATAATAATAATAATAATAATAATAATAATAATAATAATAATAATAATAATAACAACAACAACAACAATAATAATAATAATAATAATAATAATAATAATAATAATAATAATATTAATAATGAAAATAACTATTAATAATAATAATAATAATATTAATAATAATAATAATAATAATAATAATAATAATAATAATAATAATAATAATAATAATAATAATAATAATAATGGCATTTACTATTACTACTGATAATAATAATAATGCAACATTCAACAGTAACTATTAAATCAACAGATAACTGAAAGTTCTGATAATAAAACAACAGTAAGCAGTTGCGGTCGAAAAAAATTTGTTTTTCTCCAAATTATGATAATTAAACAGAAAAACTAAATTTCTAAGATAAAGTCAATTTATCCAAAAAAAATTCGGGAAGTCAAAGAAAAACACTGAAATAAAAAAAAATTCCACGAGAAATTAGGAATTATATATTTTCTCGTTTAATGCATTCAATATTTAGAACAAGCGCGTAGTTTTATCGATTTTTAAAATAAGCTTCTCAAATTTAATCTAAAAGCTCGTGAAATATATTATATACAGAACAAGAGAAATTTTTAATTCTGTTTTCATAAATCTAATATTCCACTTATTTTGGTAATGAAATATGTTAATTATTTTGCAGTTTATCCCCCATTATAATATTTACGTATATATATTATACGTAAATATAATATAAATATATATATATATATATATATATATATATATATATATATATATATATATATATATATATATATATGAGCTTATTTCACTCGCTGCCATTCATACAGATTCACGTATTAGCAAACAAAGCAATTAGTTGGTTTCTGAGAGTGCTATTATTAGCAAATAGAGCATATTGAAATTCCGTGGAATGTAAACGTTGGTAAATATTTGGGTTGCTGTGTGTGTGTGTGTGTGTGTGTGTGTGTGTGTGTGTGTGTGTGTGGGTTGTGTGTGTGTGTGTGTGTGTGTGTGTGTGTGTGTGTGTGTGTGTGTGTGTGGGTTTGTGTGTGTGTGTGTGTGTGGGTTGTGTGTGTGTGTGTGTGTGTGTGTGGGTTTGTATGTGTGTGTGTGGGTGTGTGTGGGTTTGTGTGTGTGTGTGTGGGTGTGTGGGTGGGTGTGTATCTCTCTCACACACACACACACCAACGTACAGAACATAGATCACACAAACTAATGCATCACAGTATCAAGCTAAGAGCTATCACCATAAACCTGCTAAACACAGCAATAATTTCGCCCAAAGCTCTTTCAGCTCTCTTCCACTCTGCACTAATTACACCTGCAATGACCTGCCACTTGTGCTCTCAGGTGAGAACGAAATATACCGATGCTTTCAAATCATAAACATATATGTGTTACGATATATTTTTTTGATGATTGATTTTATCATCAAAGTTTGAAGAACGGATTAATTTATCTTTTATACTGAGTGGTAAATTGCCCACTCACATATGAAATAAATTAACCGCTGGTACATGAAGAGCAAATTGTCCAGTCATGTGGGGAATTTATTGATTCTTACTTAGGGAATAAACTCAACCCCACATTCGGAATAAATGGGCGTTTACATACGAAATAAATTAGCCTACACATACATGTGTAACTATCAGTCATATGTGGAATAAACTGAGAGTAACAGGGGAAAGATTTGGACTATTCACACATAGAATATACTGAATTTTGTAAACAGAACAACTTTCCCTAGGAAGGATGATGTGCTAAGATAGGGTGACCCATCTAGGGAGGGTCATCCACCTAGGCAGGGTCACTCACCTAGGTAGGGTCTCCCACCTAGGCAGGGTCACTCACCTAGATAGGGTCTCCCACCTAGGCCAGTTCACTCTCCTAGGCAGGGTCACCCACTTAGGCAGGGTCACTCACCTAGGCAGGGTCACTCACCTAGGCAGGGTCACTCACCTAGGCAGGGTCATTCATCTAGGCAGGGTCACCCACCTAGGCAAGGTCAATCACCTAGGCAGGGTCACTCACCTAGGCAGGGTCACTCACCTAGGAAGGGTCACTCACCTAGGCAGGGTCACTCACCTAGGAAGGGTCACTCACCTAGGCAGGGTCACTCACCTAGGCAGGGTCACTCACCTAGGCAGGGTCACTCACCTAGGCAGGGTCACTCACCAGGGTGACAGGAAGCAAAATAACACAATTTGCTTCTTTACCTTTTTAGTTATTAATTACAGGAGGAAGGGGGGTGACCTTCCCCTTCCTCCTCCTCTCATTTAGTCGACTTTTACGACACGCAAAGAAAATTTAATGTGTGGTAGTAGTAGTAGTAATAGTAGTAGTAGTAATAGTATAATAGTAGTAGCAGTAGTAATAGTAGTAGTAGTAATAGTAGTAGCAGTAGTAATAGTAGTAGTAGTATTATAATAGTAATAGTAGTAGTAGTAACAGTAGTAATAATAGTAGTAGTAGCAACAGTAGTAGTAATAGTAGTAGTTGTTGTAGTAGTAGAATAATTAGGCACAATACCGTGACTGGAATCTCAAATCCTCTTGTCAAATAGACACTTGGCTTGTTGTCTGCACGTGTCTATGCCTGTCTGTCTGTTAGTTCACCCTGTCCTGTTACTGTCACCGAGGGACACTGTCTACAGGCAGAGGGGTTCATGTAATATATCTTTTTCCCCCTCCCCTTCCTGAAGTCAACATCCGTGGACTTTACATACATGCTTTGAATTCCTCCCGCTGACGCTCCCTTTCCTCCCGTCACGACAACACGACAAAAACCTTCGGAGTTGAGCAAAAAAAAGTCATGTTTCTAAAACCAATATACGCCAGGGGAAAAAAAAAAAAAGCCTGCAAAACGCTGGAAATTTTCAAAAAAAAATTTTGGTAAGTAAACGGACGTGATTTTTTTTTTTTTTGGGTGGATTTTTAATTTCAGTTTTGTGTATATTATAATGCGATCCTCTACTGATTTTAGTATATTTTTTTTCAACATTTTTTTTTTCCAAACTGCAGTTGTGATTTTTGCCTAAAAGGAGAAAGTGAGCTTGTTACTTTACATCAAGAGAGAGAGTGAGAGAGTGAGAGAGTGAGAGAGTGAGAGAGTGAGTGAGTACATTTGTGTCTTACCTCCTCAAGTGAAGGTGCCAGAGTGGCTCCATAGACAAGCTACAGCCAGGAAACAAACACTTGTAGTAAGAGCTAGAGAACAATTATTATACTCGTCTCACAGCACAGCACTGCTCACCCCAGTACTCCTCAGAGCACAGCACTGCTCACCCCAGTACTCCTCACAGCACAGCACTGCTCACCCCAGTACTCCTCACAGCACAGCACTGCTCACCCCAGTACTCCTCACAGCACAGCACTGCTCACCCCAGTACTCCTCACAGCACAGCACTGCTCACCCCAGTACTCCTCACAGCACAGCACTGCTCACCCCAGTACTCCTCACAGCACAGCACTGCTCACCCCAGTACTCCTCACAGCACAGCACTGCTCACCCCAGTACTCCTCACAGCACAGCACTGCTCACCCCAGTACTCCTCACAGCACAGCACTGCTCACCCCAGTACTCCTCACAGCACAGCACTGCTCACCCCAGTATTCCTCACAGCACAGCACTACTCAACCCAGTACTCTTCAGAGCACAGCACTGCTCACCCCAGTACTCCTCACAGCACAGCACTGCTCACCCCAGTACTCCTCACAGCACAGCACTGCTCACCCCAGTACTCCTCACAGCACAGCACTGCTCACCCCAGTACTCCTCACAGCACAGCACTGCTCACCTCAGTACTCCTCACAGCACAGCACTGCTCACCCCAGTACTCCTCACAGCACAGCACTGCTCACCCCAGTACTCCTCACAGCACAGCACTGCTCACCCCAGTACTCCTCACAGCACAGCACTGCTCACCCCAGTATTCCTCACAGCACAGCACTACTCAACCCAGTACTCTTCAGAGCACAGCACTGCTCACCCCAGTACTCCTCAGAGCACAGCACTGCTCACCCCAGTACTCCTCACAGCACAGCACTGCTCACCCCAGTACTCCTCACAGCACAGCACTGCTCACCCCAGTACTCCTCACAGCACAGCACTGCTCACCCCAGTATTCCTCACAGCACAGCACTACTCACCCCAGTACTCCTCACAGCACAGCATTGCTCACTCCAGTATTCCTCACAGCACAGCACTACTCAACCCAGTACTCCTCACAGCACAGCACTGCTCACCCCAGTACTCTTCAGAGCACAGCACTGCTCACCCCAGTACTCCTCAGAGCACAGCACTGCTCACCCCAGTACTCCTCACAGCACAGCACTGCTCACCCCAGTACTCCTCACAGCACAGCATTGCTCACCCCAGTACTCCTCAGAGCACAGCACTGCTCACCCCAGTACTCCTCACAGCACAGCACTGCTCACCCCAGTACTCCTCACAGCACAGCACTGCTCACCCCAGTACTCCTCACAGCACAGCACTGCTCACCCCAGTATTCCTCACAGCACAGCACTACTCACCCCAGTACTCCTCACAGCACAGCATTGCTCACTCCAGTATTCCTCACAGCACAGCACTGCTCACCCCAGTACTCCTCAAAACACAGCACTGATCACCCCAGCACTCCTCAGAGCACAGCACTGCTCACCCCAGTACTGCTCACAGCACAGCACTGCTCACCCTAGTACTCCTCAAAACACAGCACTGATCACCCCAGCACTCCTCACAGCACAGCACTGCTCACCCCAGTACTCCTCACAGCACAGCACTGCTCACCCCAGTACTCCTCACAGCACAGTATTGCTCACCCCAGTACTCCTCAAAACACAGCACTGATCACCCCAGCACTCCTCACAGCACAGCACTGCTCACCCTAGCACTCCTCACAGCACAGCACTGCTCACCCCAGTACTCCTCACAGCACAGCACTGCTCACCCCAGTACTCCTCACAGCACAGCACTGCTCACCCCAGTACTCCTCAAAGCACAGCACTGATCACCCCAGCACTCCTCAGAGCACAGCACTGCTCACCCCAGTACTCCTCACAGCACAGCACTGCTCACCCCAGCACTTCTCACAGCACAGCACTGCTCACCCCAGCACTCCTCACAGCACAGCACTGCTCACCCCAGCACTCCTCACAGCACAGCACTGCTCATCCCAGTACTCCTCAGAGCACAGCACTGCTCACCCCAGTACTCCTCACAGCACAGCACTGCTCCCCCAGCACTCCTCACAGCACAGCACTGCTCACCCTAGCACTCCTCACAGCACAGCACTGCTCACCCCAGCACTTCTCACAGCACAGCACTGCTCACCCCAGCACTCCTCACAGCACAGCACTGCTCACCCCAGTACTCCTCACAGCACAACACTGCTCACCCTAGCACTCCTCACAGCACAGCACTGCTCACCCTAGCACTCCTCACAGCACAACACTGCTCACCCCAGCACTCCTCACAGCACAGCACTGCTCACCCTAGCACTCCTCACAGCACAACACTGCTCACCCCAGCACTCCTCACAGCACAGCACTGCTCACCCTAGCACTCCTCACAGCACAGCACTGCTCATCCCAGTACTCCTCACAGCACAGCACTGTTCACCCCAGTACTCCTCACAGCACAGCACTGCTCACCCCAGTACTCCTCACAGCACAGCACTGCTCACCCCAGTACTCCTCAAAGCACAGCACTGATCACCCCAGCACTCCTCAGAGCACAGCACTGCTCACCCCAGTACTCCTCACAGCACAGCACTGCTCACCCCAGCACTTCTCACAGCACAGCACTGCTCACCCCAGCACTCCTCACAGCACAGCACTGCTCACCCCAGCACTCCTCACAGCACAACACTGCTCACCCCAGCACTCCTCACAGCACAGCACTGATCACCCCAGTACTCCTCAAAGCACAGCACTGCTCACCCCAGTACTCCTCACAGCACAGCACTGCTCACCCCAGTACTCCTCAAAGCACAGCACTGATCACCCCAGCACTCCTTACAGCACAGCACTGCTCACCCCAGTACTCCTCACAGCAAACCACTACTCACCCCAGTACTCCTTACAGCACAGCACTGCTCACCCCAGCACTCCTCACAGCACAGCACTGCTCACCCCAGCACTCCTCACAGCACACAGGCAGGTCCTCCCTACACATGAATTCCTAATTAATTTTGAGCTCTTAACTTCCTTTGGTATTTGGTAAAGGGTCGACTACCCTCACTACTCTAAGTAACATTGTAAGTAGCAGTTGTTAGAGGTCAATAGACGACTGTTCATACCTGTACACAGAACCATGTACCGAGGCTGTGAAGGGAATCTGTCTTGGTGCTGTCGTGCTGTATGAAGTGCTAGCCTGTGTTAAGGGCAGCTAAACAGCTGATTGTGAAATTAATGGAATTTAAAGCGTACTGAGAGGCATACATCTCAAGGGGTATACATGGTGTCTCTCTTTCTCCATTTCAGATTGATTTATCAATCTCATTGTAAGAATTGTTTGTTCTTTTACTATTTTAATCGAATTATCATTTACAATTTACGACTCGATTTACTGTTTTCATGTAACAGAAAATAATTGGTTCATATATTTCTTATTAGATAATAAATATTTACTAATTTATATTACACCGAAATATGCATATATGTTTTAAATTCGAAAATCAAATATTTTCCAAAGTCCTTGAATGTTTGTTTTTGCAGTTGTTGTCTTTCTGCATTATCCTCTCTGACACCTGAAATATTTACATCATAATAATTACTACCCAGCTGCAAGTATATACACGTGCATACACATAATATTTACGTACACAGCTTTACATATACACAGCCAGCTTTCCTTCCCCCACACACACACCGGCTTCCATGTCTAGTCTCACAATTGTGGCCTTGGGTAGGAGTTAGTTGGACCTGACCAGCTTGGGTCATTGGGCCTGCTGGGCGGGTGTGAGTTCAACTTGCCTGGCATGGGCCAGTAGGCCTGCTACAGTGTTCCTTCTTATGTTCTTAGGTGTCGTGGATCAGAGTGTCGGACCTGCACATCCTGACGGTAGCGCAGTACACCTACACTGCAGATGACAGGTTCGAAGTGATACACTCGCCGGACTCCAACTCACAGTCGTGGGTCCTGAAGATCAACTCAGTGCAGCCTCGAGACAGTGGCCGCTATGAGTGTCAGGTCAACACTCACCCCACTGACCCCATCACCTTTCCTGTTTACCTCTTTGTTTTTGGTAAGTAAATAATAAAATAATCATATACGTATGTATATATATATATATATATATATATATATATATATATATATATATATATATATATATATATATATATATATATAATATATATATATAATGTATATATATATATATATTATCCAATAAAATGAAAAAATTATATAAATAACATTGGTCTGAAGTTAAGATAATGTACAAATAATACAATAAAAATAATGATATGCATAAAAAATGAAAAATTGAAATATTTTTAAAATTAAAGAAATAAAAATAATTCCACCTTAGTTTAGTGTTTTAAGAAAACAATAATAATAATAATAATAATAATAATAATAATATTATTATTAATAATAATAATAATAATAATAATAATAATAATAATAATAATAATAATAATAATAATAATAATAATAATAATAATAATAATAAAAGATTTGTTTGTTCCAAAAATCTCCATAGATTTTATATTTATCCTGAAAACTTGGTTAAATGATGCACTCGGGTCTTTCTCCACCTTCGTTTAGCGGACGAAGGATCGACCCTCCACTACTCCTTGGGCTGACTGACCCACACGGGTTTACCTATTATAATAAATGCATTAACAACGCATTTACGTTAATAAGTCTTATCGTGCTAGGAGTGAAAGTCAAACCCGTGGAAGCTCGAGCCTTCGTCCGCTAAACTCAATAATACCATCTTACTAGGAATAATGAGTCCTAACCTGGGTGAGTCTGGTAGCTGCCTGGGTGAGTCTGGTGGTGCCTGGGTGAGTTGGTGGTGCCTGGGTGAGTCTGGTGGTGCCTGGGTGAGTCAGGTAGCTGCCTGGATGAGTCTGGTGGTGCCTGGGTGAGTCTGGTAGCTGCCTGGGTGAGTCTGGTGGTGCCTGGGTGAGTCTGGTAGCTGCCTGGGTGAGTCTGGTAGCTGCCTGGGTGAGTCTGGTGGTGCCTGGGTGAGTCTGGTAGCTGCCTGGGTGAGTCTGGTGGTGCCTGGTGAGTCTGGTAGTGCCTGGGTGGTGGTAGCTGCCTGGGTGAGTCTGGTAGCTGCCTGGGTGAGTCTGGTGGTGCCTGGGTGAGTCTGGTGGTGCCTGGGTGAGTCTGGCTGCCGGTGGCTTCTGGGTGAGTCTGGTAGCTGCCTGGGTGAGTCTGTGTGCTGGGTGAGTCTGAGCTGCCTGGGTGGTGAGTCTGGTAGCTGCCTGGGTGAGTCTGGTGGTGCCTGGGTGAGTCTGGTGGTGCCTGGGTGAGTCTGGTTGCTGCCTGGGTGAGTCTGGTAGGTGCCTGGGTGAGTCTGGTGGTGCCTGGGTGAGTCTGGTGGTGCCTGGGTGAGTCTGGTAGCTGCCTGGGTGAGTCTGGTGGTGCCTGGGTGAGTCTGGTAGCAGCCTGGGTGAGTCTGGTAGCTGCCTGGGTGAGTCTGGTGGTGCCTGGGTGAGTCTGGTAGCTGCCTGGGTGAGTCTGGTGCTGCCTGGGTGAGTCCCGGGTTGGTGCCTGGGTGAGTCTGGTAGCTGCCTGGGTGAGTCTGGTGTGCCTGGGTGAGTCTGGTAGCTGCCTGGGTGAGTCTGGTGCTGCCTGGGTGAGTCTGGTGGTGCCTGGGTGAGTTGGTAGCTGCCTGGTGAGTCTGGTGGTGCCTGGGTGAGTCTGGTGGTGCCTTGGTGAGTCTGGTAGCTGCCTGGGTGAGTCTGGTGGTGCCTGGGTGAGTCTGGTGGTGCCTTGGTGAGTCTGGTAGCTGCCTGGGTGAGTCTGGTGGTGCCTGTGTGAATCTGGTGGTGCCTGTGTGAGTGTGGTGGTGCCTGGGTGAGTCTGGTGGTGCCTGGGTGAGTCTGGTGGTGCCTGGGTGAGTCTGGTGGTGCCTGGGTGAGTCTGGTGGTGCCTGGGTGAGTCTGGTGGTGCCTGGGTGAGTTTGGTGGTTATCCAGACTTGTCCTAACTTAACCTAAACGATCTTTCATAATAAGCTTAAAACAGAGTAGTACATTAGGACACCAAACGCAAGACTATCCATCATTTATAAGTAATGGCGCGGATGCATCAATTGCCCGTCGAGATTAAATCCTCCCCGTCAACCGTGCCATCAATCCCCGATCCTCAACCATGATTGATGGTGCACTCTTCTGCCGGTTTGTGTGGGGAGAAAATGGGGAGGTACTTGGTGTTGCGGAGGACTAACTCAGTCTTCGTCAAGAGTGTTGATGGTGGCCATGTATCACTCCGCGTCAGGGAGGCAGCCAGGGGTGGGAGACTCATTTGCAGTTTCCGAAATATGTATCAGACAACATCGACCTCCAGGGACGAGAAGCCGTGACATTGTGGCCGTGACGCTGATCGGAGATTAATGAGACAGATTTCGATACCCGGCTGGATTTCTGGTGCTGGGCTGTTCTCGCAAGCTGTATAAAAAAATTCGGAATTGGGGGAGGATTTTGGATCAAATTTCTAGCTTTTTTTTCTCGAGATATTAAAAATAGTTATTATGCATGAGAATTTGATATTGGTGTGTGTGTGTTTGGGTGTTTTATTAGGTATAAAGCCTATCGACTACACGAGTGTTATTGAGGCTTCATGTTGCTTGTGCAATACCAGTCAAGGAGACTGTAATCCCCAAGATAGGGATTAAAGTCAGGCTCTCAGTGTATAACTATAAACACAGAGAAATACACACCTGACTAACCTCGTTAGTCACCCAACCATGATTCACATGGTTGAGTGTTGGAGAGTGGTTGCCACAAGCCGCCATTCTGAGCCTGCACATCAGCACTATATCAACATACAAGGAACCAGATGCTTGCGAGCAGAACCAGGGCAAATCCATAGATAGCTGTGAGGAAAAGCGTAATACTGAGAACGCAGCCTTGTTGTACGCCTTTGACTTGCACAAGGGAGGACAAAAAAAAGGCTACTATTTACTTAATAACTGACATGCTTTAATGATGGTAAAACATCTTAAAGGAAAATTTATATTTACGTTCGTACGACCCAGAGATGAACTTGGGAGAAAATATTGTAACATCAGGTTGTGTCATAGATAATATCAACTGAGAATTGTGACAAAGGCCCAACTGTAGAGTGGAAAAGGCATCTTTAGTCAATCATTGACTGAAGAAGTCTGTTTCACTGGCGAAATATCTCACTCAAGATGCTCTCTGCATCTATCTGTTTCACCATCTGTCGGCTTGTGTCATTTCTCAACTTCAATATAATAATAATAATAATAATAATAATAATAATAATAATAATAATAATAATAATAATAATAATAATAATAATAATAATAATAATAATCTTTATTTCTACTAATACATATGTGATACAACTTATACAGACCATAGCTGATCACATCAGTGACATACTGTATAAAAAGTCCCTGGCCCCTGATTATGCAGAGCATTTCCAGCAATTTATGGTAATCTTGTCCCCCAGGATGCGACCCACACCAGTCTGCTAACACCCAGGTACCTACTTAATGATAGGTGAACAAGTGTAACAAAACACACCCAGTGCACATGTGTTTTTTTGCTAAAGATACTGATGAGGGGAGAAAGAGTTTCGGATTTACAGTATATTAATAACTTACAAACATCACTGTTAAGAACAGTGGGGGTTAATGAAAAAAAAATCCCCCGAGGTACTTGGCTGTCGAATAAATTTTGAATAAATTCGATCAGAGAAAAAATGGGGAAAAAAGGGTACAGTTCCTGGGATCTAGACCCCCTTCACCGGTGCAAGGGACTCCTGACTGTCGAAGTAAAACTTCGACAAGAAACTGTAATGACAGCTGCCAGTCACAATCAACAGCGAGTCTCAATCACAGTCGCTTAAAGATAACATTGGGCCTCACTTATCTCTAAGTGTAGCTGCCAGTCACAATCATAAGAGTAAAGTCTTAATCCACAATCACTAAAATGTTACTTTGGGTTGCAATTATCTCCTAGAATAACTGCCAGTCACAATCTCCAATGATATCTTTCAGTCACAGCCTACGATAACCATCAGTCATTACCTACAGTGACTTCAAGTCACCACCTAAGAATGACCTTTAATCACCACCAAACAATGACCTTCAACCACTGTCGGGTGTGAAATATGTCAGATTTCAATAAGCTGTCTATTTAAAGCAGAGAATGAACCGCATTCAGAGGAACTCCCTCCTACATTCTCAAATAATCATCCCTTGAGCAGTCTTCGGTCATCTCTCAAGTTCTCTCATGCTCTCTCAGTCTCTCTCCGTCTCTCTATCTCATTCACGGGGTTCACCAGGGGCATATTAATGGAGTATCACTTCGCAATATCCATTGCCTAAAGGCTCGATCGTGTTTCCGTGTATTTTTTATTCTCAGATCTATCAGGTGATTCTCACATCATCTCCCTGGCTACAGATGTCATGATGCTTCGCTTCTGGCTCGTGATGCTGCGATCTTTTATCTAGATTATTTCACGTTGAGGAAATTTTTGAGTTACTTAGGTGTTAAGACCTAAATTGTTAAATTCTGGTGGTGTTGAGAGGGTGTGGATCTCTGGATTGTTAAATTCTGGTGGTGCTGAGAGGGTGTGGATCTCTGGATTGTTAAATTCTGGTGGTGCTGAGAGGGTGTGGATCTCTGGATTGTTAAATTCTGGTGGTGCTGAGAGGGTGTGGATCTCTGGATTGTTAAATTCTGGTGGTGCTGAGAGGGTGTGGATCTCTGAATTGTTAAATTCTGATGGTGCTGAAAGGGTGTGGATCCTGAATTGTTAAATTTGGTGGTGTTGAGAGGGTGTGGATCTCTGAATTGTTAAATTCTGGTGGTGTTGAGAGGGTGTGGATCTCTGAATTGTTTATTTTTGTTGTTAAGTTTGTGGGCGTTATGACCTTAACTGTTGCGGGTGGTGGGTGGGAGCTGGAATGGATAGGTGGGCGTGGTCGTGTCACGGATGGTAGTGTGAGAGAGAGTTGGTGTGGGATGAGTGGGTGTGGGATGAGTGGGTGGGAGTGGGTGTGGGACGAGTGGGTGGGAGTGGGGGTTTAGAAAATTATTTTTTTTCACCAAGCTGCAAAAAATTTTGATATTGATGACACTTGACGCTAGGGAAGGCTCTTCATCCAAGGCACTGGAGAGCTATCCTCCTCTTCCTCGGATCCAACCTCAGTACCTACAGTATCATTCCCTAGGTTTTGTATGACTCCCTCCCACACCGAACTCTCCTGTAGTAATAATAATAATAATAATAATAATAATAATAATAATAATAATAATATAATAAAAAATAATAATAATAATAATAATAATAATAATAATAATAATAATAATATAATACTAATAATAACAACAAAATAATAATAATAATAATAATAATAATAATAATAATAATAATAATAATAATAATAATAATAATATAATAATAACAATAATAAATATAATAATACTAATGATAATAACAATAATAATAATATAATAGTAATAATATTCATACCAATAATAATAATAATAATAATAATAATAATAATAGTCATCAACAGATTATAAAAGGAAACTTTCATCGTACTGTTTATATATTGAAATATATTTGGGTACGATTATTTTTTTTCCCGGCTTTTCATCTCAGGGATTACAGCCTCTTGTAATCTTCTCCTTGACACGGTGTTTGACGGTCCGTGTCATGCGTAGCCACGGTTACCGTGTGTGCGTAGCCACGGTTACCTTGTGTGCGTAGCCACGGTTACCTTGTGTGCGTAGCCACGGTTACCGTGTGTGTGTAGCCACTGCTGCGGGGAGGGGGGGTGTAGCCATGACTATCTTGTGTGTAGCCACGGTTACCGTGTGTGTGTAGCCATGGTTACCGTGTGTGTGTAGTTACCTTATCGGTTACCGTTGTAGCTTCGTGTAGCCACGGTTACCGTGTGTGGTAGCCACGGTTACCGTGTGTGTGTAGCCACGGTTACCTGTATGTGTGTAGCCACGGTTACCTGTGTGTGTAGCCAGGTTACCTTGTGCTGGTAGCCTGGTTTGCCTTAGGTGTAGCCATACGGTTACTTTGTGTGTGTACAGGTCCGTGTGTGTACCGTTACCTGTGTGTAGCCATGGTTACCTGTGTGTGTAGCCATGGTTACCTTGTGTGTGTAGCCATGGTTACCTTGTGCGCATGGTACCTGTTATGTGTAGCCACGGTTACCTTGTGTGTGTAGCCATGGTTACCGTGTGTGTGTAGCCACGGTTACCGTGTGTGTGTAGCCACGGTTACCGTGTGTGTGTAGCCATGGTTACCGTGTGTGTGTAGCCATGGTTACCGTGTGTGTGTAGCCATGGTTACCTGTGTGTGTAGCCAGGTTACCTTGTGTGCAGTATGTGAGCCATGGTTACCTTGTGTGTGTAGCCACGGTTACCGTGTGTGTGTAGCCACGGTTACCGTGTGTGCGTAGCCACGGTTACCGTGTGTGTGTAGCCATGGTTACCTTGTGTGTGTAGCCATGGTTACCTTGTGTGTGTAGCCATGGTTACCTTGTGTGTGTAGCCATGGTTACCTTGTGTGTGTAGCCATGGTTACCTTGTGTGTGTAGCCATGGTTACCTTGTGTGTGTAGCCATGGTTACCTTGTGTGTGTAGCCACGGCTACCTTGTGTGTGTAGCCACGGTTACCTTGTGTGTGTAGCCATGGTTACCTTGTGTGTGTAGCCATGGTTACCTTGTGTGTGTAGCCATGGTTACCTTGTGTGTGTAGCCATGGTTACCTTGTGTGTGTAGCCATGGTTACCTTGTGTGTGTAGCCATGGTTACCTTGTGTGTGTAGCCATGGCTACCTTGTGTGTGTAGCCATGGTTACCTTGTGTGTGTAGCCATGACTATCTTGTGTGTAGCCATGGTTACCTTGTGTGTGTAGCCATGGTTACCTTGTGTGTGTAGCCATGGTTACCTTGTGTGTGTAGCCACGACTATCTAGTGTGTAGCCATGGTTACCTTGTGTGTGTAGCCATGGTTACCTTGTGTGTGTAGCCATGGCTACCTTGTGTGTGTAGCCATGGTTACCTTGTGTGTGTAGCCATGGTTACCTTGTGTGTGTAGCCACGACTATCTAGTGTGTAGCCATGGTTACCTTGTGTGTGTAGCCATGGTTACCTTGTGTGTGTAGCCATGGCTACCTTGTGTGTGTAGCCATGGTTACCTTGTGTGTGTAGCCATGACTATCTTGTGTGTAGCCATGGTTACCTTGTGTGTGTAGCCATGGTTACCTTGTGTGTGTAGCCATGGTTACCTTGTGTGTGTAGCCATGGTTACCTTGTGTGTGTAGCCACGGCTACCTTGTGTGTGTAGCCATGGTTACCTTGTGTGTGTAGCCATGGTTACCTTGTGTGTGTAGCCACGGCTACCTTGTGTGTGTAGCCATGGTTACCTTGTGTGTGTAGCCATGGCTACCTTGTGTGTGTAGCCACGGTTACCTTGTGTGTGTAGCCACGACTATCTAGTGTGTAGCCATGGCTACCTTGTGTGTGTAGACATGGTTACCTTGTGTGTGTAGCCACGACTATCTAGTGTGTAGCCATGGCTACCTTGTGTGTGTAGACATGGTTACCTTGTGTGTGTAGCCATGGCTACCTTGTGTGTGTAGCCACGGCTACCATGAAAATTAATCCCGAATAAGCAATTTTGTTAGGCTTTCTCTATATAAAAGAGATTCGCTTCATTCGCCACAATATATTTATAATCATATTTCTCTATACCACTTATATTCTGGGTGGGGCTCAAATTATAGGACATCACGACATTGTTATACCTCGTGGTATAACACCATCCGATTATATATTAAACTCTATTATAATGCTCCGCTATACAGTGTAATTTATTTGTAAAATCGATTGAAAAAAAAAACATCCAAAAGTGAATATCGGGTAGAAAGGCCTTTTAAGTACGTCCTGTTCAGTCTTAGTGGCCTTTTTTCCCATATTTACAAAAATGGCCACCATGGGTCGCCTCGCATAACGCGTCCAGAGAGACGTTACACACCTATACTCGGGCGCAGTGGCCAGGCGAGGCACTGGGCTCCACACCGGCACTCGGGCCTTGAAAAAGAGCCTCAACATTTACACTCACTAAGGCAATCACGGTAATGTGTCGACACTGAGGAGCGCCACTCGTGCCGGCACTCGCACTGAGGGAGGTAAATATTTACGCCTTTTGTCCAATGGACAGTGTGTGGACCTTGATGTGACAGTGTGAGGACCTTGATGTGACTGTGTGAGGACCTTAATGTGACTGTGTGAGGACCTTGATGTGACAGTGTGAGGACCTTGATGTGACAGTGTGAGGACCTTGATGTGACAGTGTGTGGACCTTGATGTGACAGTGTGAGGACCTTGGTGTGACTGTGTGTGGACCTTGATGTGACCGTTTGAGGACCTTAATGTGACTGTGTGAGGACCTTGATGTGACAGTGTGAGGACCTTGATGTGACTGTGTGAGGACCTTGATGTGACTGTGTGAGGACCTTGATGTGACTGTGTGAGGACCTTGATGTGACAGTGTGTGGACCTTGATGTGACAGTGTGTGGACCTTGATGTGACAGTGTGTGGACCTTGATGTGACTGTGTGAGGACCTTGATATGACAGTGTGAGGACCTTGATGTGACTGTGTGAGGACCTTGATGTGACTGTGTGAGGACCTTGATGTGACAGTGTGAGGACCTTGATGTGACAGTGTGAGGACCTTGATGTGACTGTGTGAGGACCTTGATGTGACTGTGTGAGGACCTTGATGTGACAGTGTGTGGACCTTGATGTGACTGTGTGAGGACCTTGATGTGACAGTGTGTGGACCTTGATGTGACAGTGTGAGGACCTTGATGTGACAGTGTGAGGACCTTGATGTGACTGTGTGAGGACCTTGATGTGACTGTGTGAGGACCTTGATGTGACAGTGTGAGGACCTTGATGTGACAGTGTGAGGACCTTGATGTGACTGTGTGAGGACCTTGATGTGAAAGTGTGAGGACCTTGATGTGACTGTGTGAGGACCTTGATGTGACAGTGTGAGGACCTTGATGTGACTGTGTGAGGACCTTGATGTGACAGTGTGAGGACCTTGATGTGACAGTGTGAGGACCTTGATGTGACTGTGTGAGGACCTTGATGTGACAGTGTGAGGACCTTGATGTGACAGTGGGAGGACCTTGATGTGACTGTGTGAGGACCTTGATGTGACAGTGTGAGGACCTTGATGTGACAGTGGGAGGACCTTGATGTGACAGTGTGAGGACCTTGATGTGACAGTGTGAGGACCTTGATGTGACAGTGTGAGGACCTTGATGTGACAGTGTGTGGACCTTGATGTTACAGTGTGTGGACCTTGATGTGACAGTGTGAGGACCTTGATGTGACAGTGTGAGGACCTTGATGTGACAGTGTGAGGAAGGGGAAAGAAAGAGAAAGGGTGAGGGAAAAGGAAGAGGAAGGGTGAGGGGAAAGGAAGAGAGGAAAGGAAGAGAAAGGGAGAGAGGAATGAAAGAGAATGGAGAGGAAAAGAAAGAGAAAAGGAGAGGAGAAGGAAAAAGAAATGTGAGGGGAAAGGAAGAGAAAGGAAAGGGAAAAGCAAGAGAAAGGGAGAGAGAGAAGTATGAAGTAAGGGATAAGAAAACGAAAAACAAAAGTTTCTCATTTTACATTTAGTAATATATACAGGAGAAGGGGTTACTAGCCCCTTGCTCCCGGCATTTTAGTCGCCTCTTACGACACGCATGGCTTACGGAGGAAGAATTCTGTTCCACTTCCCCATTGAGATAAGAGGAAATAAGAACAAGAACTAGTAAGAAAATAGAAGAAAACCCAGAGGGGTGTGTATATATATGCTTGTACACGAATGTGTAGTGTGACCTAAGTGTAAGTAGAAGTAACAAGACATACCTGAAATCTTGCATGTTTATGAGACAGAAAAAAGACACCAGCAATCCTACCATCATGTAAAACAATTACAGGCTTTCGTTTTACACTCACTTGGCAGGACGGTAGTACCTCCCTGGGCGGTTGCTGTCTACCACTACCTATACCTATATATATATATATATATATATATATATATATATATATATATATATATATTTTGTGATTAGGTAAAACTGGTCAATTAGCAAGAACTCATCTAAAATTAAGTCCTTTCTAAAATTTTCTCTTATACGTTTAAAGATATATTTTTTCATTTATGTTAATGTAAGAATTTATAATTTTTACCAAGAGAAACTTTGAAAACCTACCTAACCTTATTACAACAAGCGCAATTTAATTTAGCCTAACCCAACTAAATATATTTTAGATACGTTAACATTAATTTAATAATAAACAAACACAATGAAATATATTTTTTCATTATGTTCAGAATGATTTTGGCGAAATTATTGCATACACAAATTTTCACTTGTCTTATATGGCAAGGTGAGCGTTGCTATTTAAGCCAAAATCGCAAGTTTTACCTAATCGGCACGACATATATATATATATATATATATATATATATATATATATATATATATATATATATATATATATATATATATATATATATATATATATATATATGGCGTGCCGATTAGGTAAACTTCGATTTGGCTAAATGCAACGCTCACCTTGCCATATAAGACAAGTGAAAATTTGTGTATGCAATAATTTCGCCAAAATCATTCTGAACATAACGAAAAAAATAGCGGAGGCAGGCTTCATACGTAGTTTTAAGAATAGGTATGACAGGAAGCCACTAGGCAGGGCCAAGGGAGCTGAGGTTCGACCCCTGTATCCACGTATGGGTTGGCGTAAGTTACTCCCAGTGTGTATATCACAGAGGTGGTCGTGAGTGGTGGGACAATTGTCCATGTTGAGGGACGACTATATCACCCACACCCCATGGCTGGATTATGTGGAGGAGGAGGAGGAGGAAGAAGAGGAGGATGACGACGAGGAGGAGGACGAGGAGGAGGGGGCTAGGAGGAGGACGAGGAAGGAGATAGGATGAGGAAGAGGACGAGAAAAGGGGCTAGGAAGAGGAGGAGGAGGAGGCTAGAAGCAAGAGGAAAGAGGAAAAGGAGGAGGAAGGGTAGAATAAAGAGGAAAAGGAGGAGGAAATATAACGTGGAGGAGCATAGCAGAGTAAAGTGCCGAGATTGAGTGGGTGAATAGAGAGAGAGAGAGAGAGAATAGTGAGTGTGTGTGTGTGTGTGTGTGTGAGAGAGAGAGAGAGAGAGAGAGAGAGAGAGAGAGAGAGAGAGTATGAGAGTGGTACCTATCTTCATCAGTACCATCTATCTCTTGCTCTCCAGCCTCACCAATCATCACCTCTCTTCTCCCCCCCATTTCTTAATTGCCTCGTGTGGCAGCACTTCTCACATTCTCCTTAAGTTTGAGTCTCTCATTCGCTTTATCAAATTCTCTTCGCTTTCTCTACGCCATAACTTTAATTGACAATTAAAATTAGAGCCAAAACAACAACAATCTGTCAAAAATACAAAATAATATAGATTTCCCAACATTATAATCTTAATATTTCTTCAAGGTTTTAACACGGTTCAAGAAGACTAATAAGGAGCTCTTCATTCCTTAATTAAAGAGCCAGAGTCATAACGGTGTAATTGGGGTTAATTAGGCTCGTTATTGACCCTTCAAGTCATTAGAGCAGGAGGTAATTATGGATGTTTAGCATTTGCTGCACTCTGAGAGTTTGGGAGACAGTTTTACCAGCATTTACGCTGTCAGAATCAAGAGAGAGAGAGAGAGAGAGAAGGAGAGAGAGAGAGAGAGAGAGAGAGAGAGAGAGAGAGAGAGATAGAAAGAAAAAGAGATAGAGAGGTTAGGTAATGTTTGTCAGGAAACTAGTCAGGTTTTTCCTGACACGGGTCTTTCAGAAGATAAATCACACACAGGCATTCCTAGTTCTTTCTAACTTGGTTAACTTTAATATTAACCAGCATATATAAACAGTTGTTGGACAAAATAATATAAACACCTCGTTCTATAACATTTTTAATTTTTAATTTGGAGTTGGTCCTCCATTTACAGCTAAAACAACACCAATTCGTCGACGAATTGATTCATATAGCATTTGGTATATATATATATATATATATATATATATATATATATATATATATATATATATATATGTATGTATATATTACACATTAGAGAGAAAGAGAAAGGGAGAAACACAGACAGAGAATGACTGGGATAGACAAAGGAGAGAAAATAAATCAAATGGTTTAATCACCGAGCGTTTCTTCCTGTCTGTCGACCTCCACCCACCTTGTCAACCTCAGAGACACGAAGTTTTAGTGGGATAGGGCTCCGCCGGAAAGGAATTTGCCGTGGCTGCTTCCTTGGAATGTCAAGTGGTGGTGGGTGGTGGTTGTGGTGGTGGTGGTGATGGTGGTTGGTGGTGATGGTGGTGGTGATGGTGGTGATGGTGATGGTGGTGGTCCCTAGACTTCCAGTCTCACCAACACTCTTTTGTTCTATACTGCTGAGTTCACTGGCAGCGAGGTGTTAGCTTGCCTCAGCTGTCTGACCTCGACTCACACCCAGACTAAGAGGTGTTATATTACCTCAGCTTATTTGCAGGCAAAGAGATGTTTGCCTCAGCATATTTACTGGCAACATGTCATCAAATCTCAGCTTATACAGAGGCAAAGGCAAGTTATCGTACCTCAGCTAATTTACAGGCTAAAGCTTTTAAAGAATTATACAGGTACAATACCGTGACTGGAACAATACGCATAAGCTTGCTGTACTAATCTCAAGATTGATGGACTGAACACATCGACTCTAGGCGGATGAGGGACTGATTACCTCAAACTACTCCTCATCTTCCACCGTTCTTCTCTGTCCTAGACTGAAGAAGCCACAAGTATCCTGTTCTTCACTCCAGACTTGTTTAGGTTTATAGTTTCTTGGAAGTCGAATTCTTTCTTCACAAAAGCAACTAAATTCCCCGAATTGAAATACTGTGAAACATTTGATGAATTCACAGCTAACCCACAAATTGAAAACGAAAATTAGACGTTATTTCGTTCGTTCCAAGACCATTATCAAGCCTCAAGGTACTGGATCTTCATGGAAGTCCTGCTCTGGGATCCTGCTGGAGTGCCACCACTGGAAGATCACAGACAGCAATTCTTTCCTCATGGCAACTTACTCCAAGAGAACCACACTGGAAATCTAATAATCCGAGAAAACATGCTTTATGGCCCCATTCCATTAAGCTGAATTATTATTCCACTTCCTCAGAGGCATATTGCCCTCTCACATGATCGTATTACCTTCCTGATAAACTATCGCAAATTATTCTTTGGATATTGCTAGTTCTTGGAAATTATCCACGTAAAAATGTCTGTCCATAAATTGCTTAAATAAACTCCATGGATTATTAATTTCCTTACGAGAAGCGCCTTTGTTGCTTCTTAAAATCCATTTGTTCAGGATTCTGGAACTGTCCCTTCCCCCTTTCTCGGATCAACTCTAATTTCCTCCCATTTCCTCAAGTGCTACATGGCCCTTGTGGATTTAGGGCTTCCCCATGAATGCAATGAGGTAAAATAATAATAATAATAATAATAATCTTTATTTCTACAAGAACGTGATACAACTTATACAGACCATAGCTGACATCAATGACATAATACTATATAGAAAGCCCCTTGTTATGCTGAGCATTTCGGGCAAATTAGGTCAATTTTGTCACCAGGATGCGACCCACACCAGTCCACTAACACCCGGGTACCTATTTTACTGATGGGTGAACATTGGACAGCAAGTGTCTTAAGGAAACACGTCGTAATGTTTCCACCCGTACCGGGGATCGAACCACGGACCTCAGTGTGTGAGCTGAATGCGCTGGTAAGCTCACTTCATGACCCGTCTAGTATTATTCTATAATTGTAAATGATAAGTGGAAAATGAAACACGGAATGAGTACTTTGATGAGTAATATGGTGAGTGAATGGAGGAATGATAAAGTGAGTGATAGAGAGAGTGAATAAGTGAGTCCTGGAGTGATGGAACGAGTGAATGAGTGAGTCCTGGAGTGATGGAACGAGTGAATGAGTGAGTCATGGAGTGATGGAACGAGTGAATGAGTGAGTCATGGAGTGATGGAACGAGTGAATGAGTGAGTCCTGGAGTGATGGAACGAGTGAATGAGTGAGTCATGGAGTGATGGAACGAGTGAATGAGTGAGTCATGGAGTGATGGAACGAGTGAATGAGTGAGTCCTGGAGTGATGGAACGAGTGAATGAGTGAATCCTGGAGTGATGGAACGAGTGAATGAGTGAATCCTGGAGTGATGGAACGAGTGAATGAGTGAGTCCTGGAGTGATGGAACGAGTGAATGAGTGAGGAGGGAGTGAATGAGTGAGGAGGGAGTGAATGAGTGAGCCAGATAATGAATGAGCGTATGAACGCATGAATGAGTAAGTCAGTAAGCGAGTTAATGAGAGTCAGTCCAGAGGTATACACATTGGAACCTTCCCAGCCTACTACTGCTGGTTCACCTCACATCTCACCTTGACTGTCTTGTTTACCCTGGTTCACTTCACATCTCACCCTATCTTGTTTACCCTGGTTCACTTCACATCTCACCCTATCTTGTTTACCCTGGTTCACTTCACATCTCACCCTATCTTGTTTACCCTGGTTCACCTCACATCTCACCCTATCTTGTTTACCCTGGTTCACTTCACATCTCACCCTCTCATGTTTACCCTGGTCACCTCACATCCACCCTGACTGTCTTGTCTGCTCTTCCTGGGATAAAACAAGACAGTCAATCACTTTCACTTCCTCTAACCATATGGCTTTCCTTTATGCCAATCTCGTACCCTTAATTAAAACAAAGATTTCCACGAAACCTTAACTAGACTACTATCTTTTTTCAGGTTTAGCTTTCTTCAAACTTTAATCGTTACGTAACTAGCATCTGGCTGGCCCAGTGACAGGAATTATCAGACTTGTGCTTCGGAGTCTGTTATTTAAGGTCATGCCGTGACCTTTGATGTGGGTTAAGGTGGAAGCAGTTAAGATGCGTATTGACCAGGGTGACCTCCGTGGTGTGCCGGAGATGATCACTATATGGCAGGAGATGACGGGAAATGACAAGCCAGGGGGACACTTGAGTCAATATTGTTTTGGGTTATAGGAGAGACTTCAGCGATTGGTGTGTTATTATGGATGGAAAAGTGGGATTAAACAAACACACACACACACACACACACACACACACACACACACACACACACACACATACACACACATACTAAGGGGAATGTCCTACGAAGAAGGGTTAAGGGAAACCGGCCTGACGACACTGGAGGAGAGGAGGGTTAGGGGAAACATGATAACGACATACAAAATACTGCGAGGAATAGATAAGGGGGACAGAGACAGGATGTTCCAGAGATGGGACACGGAAACAAGGGGTCAAAATTGGAAGTTGAAGACTCAGATGAGTCAAAGGGATGTTAGGAAGTATTTCTTCAGTCACAGAGTTGTCAGGAAGTGGAATAGTCTGGCACGTGATGTAGTGGAGGCAGGAACTATACATAGTTTTAAGACTAAGTATGATAACGCTCATGGAGCAGCGAGAGAGAGGACCTAGTAGGAGTCAGTGAAGAGGCGGGGCCAGGAGCTGAGTCTCAACCCCTGCAACCACAAATAGGTGAGTACACATACACACAAACACACATACACACACACACACATATGTACATCACACACACACACACACACACACACACACACACACACACACACACACACATGCATACATCACACACACACATACACACATACACACACACACACATGCATACATCACACACACACACACACACACACACACACACACATGCATACATCACACACACACACACACACACACACACACACACACATGCATACATCACACACACACACACACACACAACACACACACACACAATGTACATACACACACACACACACACACACACACACACACACACACACACACACATATGTACATCACACACACACACACACACACACACACACACACACACACACACACATATGTACATCACACACACACACACACACACACACACACACACACACACACACACACACACACACACACGTTGAATATTTGGATCCGATTTGACGAAGAATTCACAAATTAACGCAAGAAAGCCAGCATTTAAATTTTCCAAATTATGTAAATAAAATGGGCACCTAAGCTGCCCAAAATCGTTGAAAATCTTTCTCTATATAAGACATAAAATCATTTAGGGTTTGATACCGACCAGAAAAGGCATTCTCTAGGTACTGCACGAAAACCAATATTTCCTTGAAGTTTACCATCGGTAAGCGTTTGAAGCTTATCGGTAGAGTCATTCTCCAGTTACCGCTCAGAATCCATCAATTTCAAGTTCATTATGTGAGTAAATTGGCGAAGTTGCATCTACACTGCCATTAAAGTTTGAAACCGCTCAGGAGAGGCATTCTCAAGATATCTAAAATAAATAAAAACAACACTCACTCCCCATTTTAAAATTTAATTGGCAGATTGGCACCTACACTGTCCATTAACAAACCCAACCTTCTTCTAGGTAAGATACACCAGTGATGGAAGTTTGAAGCCGATCAGAAAAGGCTTTCTTGAGTTACAAGAAAAACTCATGGAGGAAGAAATAAACTACCAACCAATTGATAATAATAATAATAATAATAATAATAATAATAATAATAATAATAATAATAATAATAATAATAATAATAATAATAATAATAATAATAATCCCAACATATTTGTATTAGCCTCTTAGGATAGTCTACTAACCAGTGTCTCCTCTACTACAGTTCCCATGGCTCGCATCCTGGGGTCCGCTGAACGATATGTTGATAGAGGATCAACTATCAACCTCACCTGCATCATCAACTTCAACCCAGAGTCACCCACAGAGAACTTCTGGTTCCACAACAACAAGGTGAGAGAGAGAGAGAGAGAGAAAGACGCACCTTTAATCAACCTTCAATCAACCCACAAAACATTCTACCTCCAGTGTGAAAGTTCTACCAACAAAAGCAATTAATAAAACTTTTTAAACAGTCACTGAAACGTTGGTATCCCCCCTGAACCACTGGTGCCCCACTGTATCACTGGTATCCCACTGTATCACTGGTATCCCACTGTATCACTGGTATCCCACTGTTTCACTGGTATCCCATTGGTATCCCACTGTATCACTGGTATCCCACTGTACTTCACCGAGACAGGAGACATCACCACAACCCTGCAAACTACAATTCATTCCCTCCTTTACTCCTATCCTGATCAACCAGCCTGTTGGTGCTAGCCACCTGCAGGCCCATACAGCCACCACAGCCTCACGGATCATACATCACAACATACTCAATATACTAAAATGAATAAGTCTCCCATACATGTATGACAGCTGCTCAAGTGCCAGACTCTAGTAGAAAATTTGTATCGGCCTCTGCTGGACACGCTGTATCGTAGACACATTGTATTGTAGACACACTGCGTTGTAGACACGCTGTGTTGTAGACATGCTGTGTTGTAGACACGCTGTGTTGTAGACATGCTGAGTTGTAGACACGCTGTGTTGTAGAACACACTGTGTTGTAGAGGTCTGAGCACATCTCAGACCTCTACAACACAAATGTCATCAAAGATTTGTTAAGTTATACCATGAATTAAGGAAAGATTCTGGACTTCACCTTACGAAAGCTGGCAAAGCAAATGCGATAGTAATTATGGACAAGGTAGATTATAGTGGAAAAACGAACATGTTATCAGAATAGTAAGTAAGTTAGTAAGTTTATTCAGGTATACACAAATACAGTTACATAGATCATCATACATAGCAGCATATGTGTAGAGAACCCAGGATAACCCAAAACAGTCAGACAGAGTGACTTATTTCCATTGGGGTCCATCTTAAGTAGCACTTGCTGCCTAGCGGTTTTAAAGCGCCAGAAAGTCACTATCCAAAGTTTTTAAAGTTGCAGTACCTGCTGCAACACCTCACAGTTAAAGGCTTTACGATACCTTCCTCGCCTTACTGAGGTCTCCCAGCTCAGGCTGGCGCGTCTCCTGACCCCGTACATGAGACAGTTTTTGCGTTATGCAGAAGGATGGGGAAACATAGCTGGCTTTTCTTCCCGTAATGTATTGAAGAACTCTGCTCATTTCTGTGTATGATTGAACCTTTATGTACAGGAATGTGTCGTGGAAAATATAATGTACTTTATTTCGCTTTATTTTGCTTTACAACTCTGTGAGGCATTAATTTTAGTTTTGAAGCCGATTAAAAAAAAAAAAGTTGGATGATAGATGAACATGCTGCCAAATACAACAGTTCCCCCTAAAAGAAAATCGGCAGGCTCAAAAGAAAATGTTGACGGGGTAACTCAAGCACGCTTGTGACAACATTAATATCTGTCGCAACGAGTGGAGGACGCGCTACAGCACACTACAAAGCCTTGCTTCACTGCCAGTTTCATGTACCGGGGACAGAGAGAGAGAGAGAGAGATAGAGATAGAGAGAGAGAGAGAGAGAGAGAGAGAGAGGGGAGAGAGAGAGAGAGAGAGAGAGACAGAGAGGAGAGAGAGAGAGAGAGAGAGAGAGAGAGAGGACAGAGAGAGAGAGAGAGAGAGAGAGAGAGAGAGAGAGACCTATATGCTAGGTGGTTATTTATTGCTAGCTAGTGGCTGCATACACAGTGCTCAACAAACCCTCATGATGCAGCTTTCAATTTCTAACTCATTTACTTTGCGTCATTATTTTTTCTGAATAAACTACGCCACCTGATTAGTCCAAAACTTAGTTTCATCAAAGTTATTTTAGTTTAGTTGTATATAGTTGAATTAGAAAATGTAGGAGGGTCTCAACGGAAGGGTAAATTAATGAAGAATCCCTGGCTTCACGTAATTCGTCAGTAATCGCTCGCTTGTCATGAACACTAAGTGAGGATAACATGTTAAGTGAGATAAGTAAATACGTAGGTACTTAAGTAAGTAAATGAGGAAGTAATTGATTGACGATATTTCACCCACTCATTGGGTATCATCAAGAAACGAGCAGATAAAGCTAGAGAGAGAGAGAGTATCTATGAAAGTATCTATCTATCCGTCTCTCTCTCTCTCTCTCTATACACATTATTTATATATATATATATATATATATATATATATATATATATATATATATATATATATATATATATATATATATATATATATATATATATATATATGCGTGACTAGTGAGGTATAGAGGCAGGGTAGATGTTGGTGGGTCATCTGTGTTGCTTGGGTTGGCAGCTTGCAACACAGTGCTCCTCTGCTCAACACCTACGGTGCGGAGAAACCGACCAAGAAGTTTCTTGGCTTGATTCTCAGCCATAGTGCAGAAGCCATTGTTCTGCTTGAAATTATTGAACAATCCTGATGAGCGCTGATTCTAGGCGCATACCTCTCTGAGAGTCTTCTTCCCAGGCAACGAGTAGTGCGTGTTTGTAGGTAACCAAGTGAGTGAGGGAATGAGGCGCAGGTGTCATTCAAGGCGGCGATTCTGCCGGCGAAACGGAATCCAGAAATAGGTTTGTGAATGTCGTAAAATATGTGGATTAAAAAAACACTCCATATATATTGTCAGTTTACGGGATTAATTCTGAATCCGGACGTTATATATGGATCTTTTTTTATACACATATTTTACAACACTGCGTAATACTTAGTAAGTTTATTCAGGCAAAGGTACGCATAAATACAGTTACATAGGAACCCAATGGAAATAAGTCAGTTTGTCTGACTTTTTGTGGTTATCCTAAGTTATCTACACATATGCTGCTATGTATGATAATCTGTGTAACTATATTTGTGTATACCTGAATAAACTTACTTACTTATTCACCCTTGGCGTATTTTAACGCAGTTATTGCGAGAGATTGTGTATACTCCTGCTTAGGAATATAACATTGCAGGAGCCAGGTTTGCAATGAGGCATTACTAGATCCAGATTTGCAATAAAGCATTTCCTGACCCAGGAATACAATAAAACATTGCAAGACCCAGGTCTGTAATCATTCCCTAATCATTATCTTCTAATTATCATCTCTAATCATCATTCCTTAGTGCCATCCCCAATTATCCCTAATCGTCATTCCCTAATCATCATTCCTTAATCATCATTCCTAGTCATCATTAATAATCATCATCATTCCTAATCATCATTCCTAATCATCATTCACTAATCATCCTCCCTTAATCTTTATTACCTAATCATGATTCCTTAATCATTCGCTAATCATCATTCCCTAATCATCATTCCCTAATCATCATTCCCTAATCATCCTCCCTTATTCTTTATTCCCTAATCATCATTCCCTAATCATCCTCCCTTAATCTTTATTCCCTAATCATCATTCCCTAATCATCCTCCCTTAATCTTTATTCCCTAATCATCATTCCCTAATCATCCTCCCTTAATCTTTATTACCTAATCATTATTCCTTAATCATCATTCCTAATTAGCAGAGCCCTTAAGGGCCTCTTCAAGCAAATTTAGGGAGAAAAAACAATGCAGTTTTTCAACGTCTTTTAGCAGGAATTTACAGATGATTTTTATATAAGAGTCGTTACCATATTATTCTCCAATTATCTATTAAAATTAGGCAATTATAATTTTCCGAAATTATCGCATTATACAATTACCCGAATTTTATCCGCGAAGGCGAATTTGGGAACATCAAAGGACTTGACCCGCCGGAAGTGACCCTTCCCCCTCCCACACGCGGGTTTAGCGCTTCTTCTGTTTAGATGCAATTTACGATAATAACTGAGTGAACGAAGACAATTGTACGTATTTTCAATTATTAAAATTTGAGAAAAGTTGGTCCAATTTTCACGCGAAAGGCGCTTGATCCAAGGAATTGGGGCTGCACTTTTCCGCCTTTCCTTGGATCAAAACTAATTGTTTTCACCTCTCCATTTCCCCTTACCCATACTCTGTATGGCCCATACAGATTTAGCGTTTCCCATGAATATAGTAATAATAATAATAATAAAATTATTATCGTAATAATAATAATAATAATAATAATAATATTCATAATAAATTAATAATAATTAACAACAACAATAATAATAATAATAATAATAATAATAATAATAATAATAATAATAATAATAATAATAATAATAATAATAATAATAATAATAATAATAATAATAATAATAATAATAATAATAATAATAATAATAATAATTCTTTACAGTGGTCCTTGACTGTCCATGAGAACATTTTCTTGGACCACTAGAGTATTGTCCAAGGCAAAAGTTGCAAATCAGTTTTCTTAGTAAGACGTCATCAAGGCTTCTCCTGGCAAAATGGAGCGACTCAGTATCGTAAGCGTCGAAGGCAATAATTCTCCTCAATTTCCACGAGTGGATGCCTTGCTTGAGGGAGGGAAAAAAGCGAAGAAAGCATTCGAATGCAAATTCTCGAGCGGCGACGGAACCAATTCTGCCGATACTTTCCACAGGTGGCCAGGACAAGTCCACCACTCGCAGCTGGTGTTAGCAGTGTGCGAGAGGTCTTGCAGGAGGAATTCCTGGGTGTGGAAAATGCGTGGGAGGTTCAAGATGTGTACTAGCAGTCGACCTTGTAGAAATCTTGAGCCAGCACCACTGGCAGTTACCCAAACCTGTCAGAACGTTGAAGTCAGATGGCTTGTGCTATTTACATGAGCTCATTATTTGTCAAACTGGATTTTCGTGCTTGCTACACATTGAGCTCAAAAGAAACACTCGGCTGGCAGTCTTTTCGTGTGTGTTGCACATTAAAACGGAAGACTCGGCTGGCAGTGTATTGTCAAGTACCACTCCAGACACTGATAAACTTGTCAGTGAGAATGGAAAGGAAAAATCGTAAGTAATCTATTTTACACCATGATGTTAGCTGTGTGCTATTTTTTATAATTTCTTAGGAAAAAATGAAGTTGTCCACGGAATTTGTTAGACTGGCCTGGTAGTTCGTGGCCTGTTGGTCCGTGGCCTGTTGGTCTATTACCTGTTGGTAGTGGCCTGTTGGTCTGTGACCTGTTGGTCCGTTACCTGTTGGTATGTGGCGTGTTGTTCTGTGACCTGTTGGTCCGTTACCTGTTGGTCCGTGGCCTGTTGATCCGTTACCTGTTGGTCTGTGGCCTGTTGGTCCGTGGACGGAAACGAGTTGAGATCCACTGCTGTAGAATCTCAGTATTTAACTACTAATCACTGTAAAGTCTCTCTAACCTGCTAAAATCTTAGCACTCTTTCAATACATCTAACAACGCTCTTAGAACCCTCTAACATCTTGTATTATTCAAATTTACACATGCTGAATTTAAGAAAATCCAAAATTTTCCACTTCTAGCTAAAATCTAATACTATCTTTTTAAAAACAACTCTCTGGTAACACCCTTCCTAACCTTCCTAACCTTCCTAACCACCTCACAACCCTTCCTAACTTTCCAACCCCGTCCTATCTTGCTAACCTGCTAGCAAAACCTTCTAACCTACAAGCTATCCCTCCTAAACTGCTAACAACTCTTTCTAACCCTCTAATTGTCCCTCCTAACTTGCTAACTCCCTCATATATCCCTCTATTCTTCGTAACCTGTTAACTAACCATCCTAACCCCCTAACTACCTCATCTAACCCCGACTTATCCTGGTCTCCTAACTGCTCCCTTAACGACCACTTGTAGCTTTAACTGAGGCTATATGAGGCTACTGACTACGTCAACCCTCGACTATCATCCTAACCTTCTAACAGCCTCCTAACACCTTTCAACCATATCCTAATGCTCTAACTAATCCTGTCAACAACCCCGCTCATCCCTAGGCGGCTCTAACTACTTACTAGAGATTAACTTCCACAATTCTTCCATATCTTACTAACCTAGCAACCTCCCTAACCTCATTTAAATCGTCTAACCCTCAAATTATCCTAACCTCAAACTACCTCTATCAACAACCTCACATAGTCCTGGACGGCACTAACAAGCCCTAACTACTTACAGGGGAGTAACTACGACAGCACTGGCGTGTACTTCTCCCTTTCTAACCAGCCTCCTAATACCTACAAACCCTTTTCTAACACACTAATTGCGTCTTTAATCCCCCTCTCAACAAGACCCACAGCCCTGGACAGCAATTCTTAATTACGCACCAACAACCCTTAACTACCTCTGTAACTAGAACCACAGTCCTAGATGGCACTAACAACCCTTAATTACCCTTAACTATCCTACTAAACAGATCCACAACCCTGGCACTAACAACCCTAGTCTACTTTATCCTCATCTAACAAGCCTCCTATCACACTAAGATACTCCAATTCAACAAAATCCATAGTCGTTTCTGTCACTAAACATCCCTTAACTACCCTCCCCAGGTGATCAACTACGACAACCGCGACAGTCGGGTGAGTGTAATCACCGACAGAGGTTCCGTTACTAAAACGATTCTGTTAATCCACGACGCTCACGACGCGGCTACAGGGACTTACTCCTGTGTCCCTTCCCTCTCCACCACCGCCTCCGTCAGGATACACATTCTTAATGGTAAGTTTGGTGGGTGATGACTATGTGGTTAGTGTTTGTTAGTGATGGTGATGGCTATGTGGTTAGTGTTTGTTAGTGATGGTGATGCCTATATAGTTAGTGTTTTGTTAGTGGTGGTTGTGATGTTTCTGTTTTTAGTGTTTGTTAGTGGCTAGTACTAACTTGCAAGTGGTTAGTGATTAGTACTAGTTTGTTAGCGTTTGTCCTATTTTGTTACTAATTAGTATTTCTTGTGGTTAGGTACTTGCACTAATTTGTTAGTGGATAGTTAGTGCTGTTGTGGTAGTAGTGAGTGTGCTTCTTTATAAGTTGTTAGGGGCCCCCTTTGTTAGTAGTTAGTACTGATTTGTTAGCGGCTGGAACTAATTTGTTAGGGGTTAGTATTTATTTCTGGTTTTAACTAAATTATTAATGGTTAGTAATTATCTGTTAGTGGCTAATCATACTTTGTTAGTGGTTCATTCTAATTTGTTAGTGGTTAGTCCTGCCTTCTTAGATGTTAGTGCAACTTTCTTAGCTTTTGGTTATGCTTGTTAGCGGTTAGTTTTATTTTGTTAGAACTTAGTTCTTAGTGACTACTGTTTTCTTAGTTCTTGGTTAGCTGCTGTTTCTATTTTCCCATTTGTTAGGTCAGTTTAACTCTTATTTCACTTATTTTCTGGTTAGTTCTCCTTTGTTCATGGTTTGTTGTGGATTTTGGGGGTTAGTCCTTAGCATTAATAGTGGTTAGTGTTGATAGACTCGCACCACTCGTGGCTCAGGTGGGTGAAGGCGACACTAGTCTGGCAACATTGTTCAAATGAGCCTCATCTGGAGCGCGGTGTTGCCAGATGCGCGAGATTATGCGGGTAAAATATGACAAACATTACCCTAATGCACTTCTCTCTTAACATATTTGAACCAAATGTAGCCCAAGTGGTGCTGAAGGGTCGTTTTCCCCAATATGTCGTCAACCACATTCCTAATGGGAGTATATTAGTCGCCTTCAGGGGTATTTTGTTGGTGGGTCTTGCAGGGGGTATTTTATGGCGATGTTTGGCATCCCCACTCGATGGCTGGATAGGATTGGTGCAGGGTGGGTGACGTCATGCATAAACAAAGCTCTGATTGGCGGAGAGTCAGTGACGGCACACACAAACAAGGCTGTGATTGATGGCTAACAGTGACGTCATATATAGTAATATAATAATAATAATATCATTATTTACTACAAGTACATGTACATTGTATACCGGCCTAGCTGACATCAATGACATACTACTATATAGTTAGCCGCTTGTTATGCAGAGCATTTCGGGCAAATAAGGTCAGCTTTGCCCAGGATGCGACCCACACCAGTCGACTAACACCCAGGTACCCATTTTACTGATGGGTGAACATAGACAACCGGTGTAAGGAAACACGTCCAATGTTTTCACCCCTTCGCCGGGAATCGAACCCTGACACTCACCATGTGAAGCGAGAGCTTTTGCCACCAGGCCACGGGCCACGGCAAACAAAGCATTTCATTGGTTATTTTGCTATGACTTATAAATGTTAACATGTCACTTAAGTGACATGTTAACCTTGTAGGGTAAAGAATTAGATGTATCAAGACAACTATGCTGGTATGTGGGTGTGTGTACTCATCTAGTTGTGGTTGCAGGGGTCGATTCACAGCTCCTGGCCCCGCCTCCTCGCTGGCCGCTACTAGGTCACTCCTCCCGCTCCATGAGCTTTATCACACCTCTTCTTAAAGCTATGTATGGATCCTGCCTCCACTACATCACTTCCCACCCTATTCCACTTCCCGACCACTCTGTGACTGAAGAAATACTTCCTAACATCCCTGTGATTCATCTGAGTCTTCAGCTTCCAACTGTGACCCCTTGTTGCTGTGTCCCATCTCTGGTACATCCTATCTGTGTGTGTGTGAGATCACTGTCACATAGTAGTATCTGAAACATCATATCTTGGCTTCGATTCCCCTCTGCGTACAGCCTCAATAAGCCACGTCTTGATCAGTAGCTCCATGCTGGGCGAAACGTTCTCCCTAAAAAATCTTGTTCTTCAACCTGTTTTTGGTTTCAAACTAATCAACCCCAAACCCTTTCCATCCACAGCGATCAAGCCAGGCGTGGGATAGAGATTGACATTGATTCACCGGTGTTTATTCTGCTTAATTAGCCGAATGACCCATACGGGTTTTTGGAACTATAATCAGCTTAATTAGTTTTACAAATGTTTTTGGCATGGATTTTTAATTGGGTTGTGCATATCATTATGGCAGGAATACGTCGGTGACAAATGGCGATAATTTGATAAATTAAATCCCAATAAATTCCGACAGGGTGATTTATTTTTAGTGAGATCCGTGTATGTTTTGTATTGTATTTTAGCAGCAAATGTATGCCATCACAGGTCATAGAAAATACAGTAACTGCTACAGTAGAGGAGAATCTAAACTGCCTCTTTACAGTAACTGCTACAGTAGAGGAGAATCTAAACTGCCTCTTTACAGTAACTGCTACAGTAGAGGAGAATCTAAACTGCCTCTCTCACGACTGAAAGGAATGACTCGAACTGTTTTCCTCTTATCATAATAATATATATATATATATATATATATATATATATATATATATATATATATATATATATATATATATATATTATAAAGTCGTGCCGATTAGGTAAAACTTGCGATTTTGGCTTAAATAGCAACGCTCACCTTGCCATATAAGACAAGTGAAAATTTGTGTATGCAATAATTTCGCCAAAATCATTCTGAACATAACGAAAAATATATTTCATTGTGTTTGTTTATTATTAAATTAATGTTAACGTATCTAAAATATATTTAGTTTGGTTAGGCTAAATTAAATTGCACTTGTTGTAATAAGGTTAGGTAGGTTTTCAAAGTTTCTCTTGGTACAAAATTATAAATTCTTACATTAACATAAATGAAAAAATATATATTTAAACGTATAAGAGAAAATTTTAGAAAGGACTTAATTTTAGATGAGTTCTTGCTAATTGACCAGTTTTACCTAATCGGCACGACATATATATATATATATATATATATATATATATATATATATATATATATATATATATATATATATATATATATATATATGTCGTGCCGATTAGGTAAAACTGGTCAATTAGCAAGAACTCATTTAAAATTCAGTCTTTTCTAAAATTTTCTCTTATACGTTTAAAGATATATTTTTTCATTTATGTTAATGTAAAAATTTATAATTTTGTACCAAGAGAAAATTTGAAAACCTACCTAACCTTATTACAACAAGCGCAATTTAATTTAGCCTAACCCAACTAAATATATTTTAGATACGTTAACATTAATTTAATAATAAACAAACACAATGAAATATATTTTTTTCGTTAGGTTCAGAATGATTTTGCGAAATTATTGCATACACAAATTTTAGCTTGTCTTATATGGCAAGATGAGCGTTGCTATTTAAGCCAAAATCGCAAGTTTTACCTAATCGGCACGACATATATATATATATATATATATATATACATGTCGTGCCGATTAGGTAAAACTGGTCAATTAGCAAGAACTCGTCTAAAATTAAGTCCTTTCTAAAATTTTCTTTTATACGTTTAAAGATATATTTTTTTCAATTATGTTAATGTAAGAATTTATAATTTTGTACCAAGAGAAACTTTGAAAACCTACCTAACCTTATTACAGCAAGCGCAAATTAATTTAGCCTAACCCATCTAAATATATTTTAGATACGTTAACATTAATTTAATATTAAACAAACACAATGAAATATATTTTTTTCGTTATGTTCAGAATGATTTTGGCGAAATTATTGCATACACAAATTTTCACTTGTCTTATATGGCAAGGTGAGCGTTGCTATTTAAGCCAAAATCGCAAGTTTTACCTAATCGGCACGACATATATATATATATATATATATATATATATATATATATATATATATATATATATATATATATATATATATATATATATATATATATATATATATATATATATATATATATATATATATATGGTGCAGGAGTTGGAGAGCCCTCGAACACGGTCCCAGGTAAAGCAAAAGCAAGGCTTAACTTTATTGATTGCGATGAGTCTTGGTACCTAATTCTTTCATTCATCTGCTGAATCTTGTCTGTGTTCCTGTCTGTCTTCATATATATTATCATTGCTGTGCCTTACCTGGCTTCCACGCCAGGTGAGTGAGGTGGTGGGTGATAGGTGGGTGATGGGTTGGTGATGGGTGGGTGAGGTGGTGGGTGATGGGTGAGGTGTGGGTGAGGGAATGGTGGTTGCACATGGGAAATCACTCATCCGCTTAGTGTGAAAACTGGGTAAAGTTTTGCAGGTTCAACTGATCTTGTTATGTCCCTGACTTCTAGTGGAATAAAGCTCCTGTTTATCTCTCTCTTGTCCACTCAATTCTCCCTCTCTTTCAAATCGTCCACTACTTTTCATTTGTCTCTTCACTCCTCCCTTCTTATCTATCTCCCATTCTCTCTCTCTCTCTCTCTCTCTCTCTCTCTCTCTCTCTCTCTCTCTCTCCTCTCTCTCTCTCTCTCTCTCTTCTCTCCTCCTCCTCCCTGACAGTGACCTCCCACTGTCAATCTTCCCTCCACCTACACATTTCCTCCATTTGTGTATATTGATTGTGTCGCCAGGTGCAGTGATCAAGGGGGGCGCCGCCGCCCCATCCCCTCTCACCTCTTCCTCGTCCCATTCATCCCTTCCCCCTGCCCTTCCTTCAACCCTCCCGCTTCCCATCCTTCTTGCCTTCCCCGGTCCCCTCCCATCGACCCCCTCGCCCCATCACCCCCTACCCTCTCTCAAATATTCTTCAGAAATGGTATTAATATGCATGCAACTCATTTTATATATTTTATTTAAGTGGAGTGGTGAACCAGTATGGGTCATTCAACGCAAGGAGTGGTGTAGGCTTCATCCTATGTCCGCTAGCAGCAAGATAGGCTTTTGAAAATAATTGAGAAATATATATATATCGAGAGGTGCATGGCTCTTAGTGTATATACAGAAAGAATTTACTTTAATCCCTAATTTAGGGATTAAAGAGTTGACGTGTTGCCTTAATGATACTGGTGTAGTCAGTAGGTATCGTTCACAATTAACCAGACAACTTCATCCACATTCTTTTCTCGTGTTTGTCTGTGTTTTCAGGGGAGACTCCTGCAGCCATGCAGACCAACGGGGCTTCAGGTACCGTTGGAATCCTCCGTGGGTGGCAGCTCTTGGACGTCCTCACCACCGCAACAGTCCCTGCTACAGCTGCTGCAGCTGCTGCTGCTGTTCTCTCCTACACATTAACATTCCATCATACCTTCGTCCCAATATAGAAAATGGGTACCTCTTTTTAACCTGTAAAAAAAGATTATATTGGCAATTTTCTATATAAAAGAGGAGTAAGTGCGGTCACGCTGAAGCGCAGTGGCAATGAACTTGTAGGAATTCACTATTTTTCTTTATTGAAATAAGCGTAAAAATGGTAGTGTTTATTTTCTTAGTTTAAGCGCTGTCCACTCTCTTCTGATCCAATAATACACTTGTATGACAATTCGTTGGATAATTTCCCTGTATATATATTATATTAGTTACGAGAGAGAGAGAGCATATCTCCCTAATGAATTATTATTTTATAAATCCGGGAGAATTCCTCGTCTGTTATCCTGAAAACTTATGCCAATGTAGAGTGTATGATCTTGGCATTTTATTTTTTAGTGTTAATTTCTTATATTTCTTTGTGTACATAACGGCTCCGGAACATTTTTAAAAAAAGGAAGAAAAAAAAGCACTAGCAGTTAATTGTACAAACAGAGTTGTGTATATATAGTGACAGTTATAAAAAAAAGAGAAAGTTGCTTGGAAATTTTAGTAGAGGCGTTGCACAGGGAGTGTCATGTGGTCCTCAGTGGTTCAAGAGACAGTGAATCACAAGCTGCTGTGATCCAGCCACGGCCTCTCCACTAACAAACTTTTAGAAAAAAATGTAAGTAAAATTGTTAGAATATATTTATTTTAAAGTTTGTGGCTCCGAGCAGATGTCGGGCTTCTAGTGAAGATTATTGAAAGAAGGTAGGATGTTCCTTCGTGTCGTACCAGCGAAGGAACTAACTCCTGGTCTTGGATATTTTTGATGTTTGAGCCTCTGACATGAACCATTGAGTAAGCAGAGAATGTACCTCAGTGTCGTGTGTTAGTGGTGAAACTGTTCTTTTGGGGGGACGACCAGGAAATTCCTGGTGTAGAGCCTCTAAGAGGACAGAAGATGCACCTCAGAGCCGTGTAGAAAGTGTATTCTCGTAGGTGGACTTCCCAATGCCGAGGTTCTGACAACGACAACTTGAGAAGAGGATGTACCTCGGCCCTGTACCACTAAAGAGACTATCCCCTGGTCGTCGACCTTCTTGATACCGAAGCTCTGACAACAATTTGAGAAGAGGATGTACCTCGGCCCTGTACCACTTGAGGGATTATCCCCTGGTCGTCGACCTTCCTGATACTGAGGCTCTGAAGAATACCACAAGAGGAGCGGAAGACATTCCTTAGTTCTGGGTACCGATGAAGGTATTGCAACAGGGCTCGATACGGTGCAAGCTAATAGTTGCCCTATAAACCGCCAACAAGGAGGAGGCGTTGTCATTTTGTCTTTAACTGGCCCAGCAGAACCACCTGCAGCTCACCTGCCGACTTATAAAATCCACTTACAACCTAACCGCCTCTGTATAGAGCCACTTTCAGCTCATCTGTCCACCTACAGACAAAAATGGCAGAGGTAAGACGCTCCCCTCACTACAACTTAGGAGTCGTCAAACTTAACTTACAATATATCAACAAAAGAAACAATAGGTTCATTTTATTGTGAGTGGACATAACTTTTGACTCAATAAGGTCAATTTTAAAGGTTCATGTTCAACAGAATCATTCAGCACTGAAGGTGTTCGAGTTTTTGATGGTGTTCAAATGTGAATTAGATTTACCTCAACTGAAATGTTCAACAAATGGAGTTAATACATTTCAACAAGGGTTTCTTTACTACTCAGTATCCAACTGAAGAGTTCAACATGAACTCTTGAGAACACACCCAACCGATCCTCTCCGCTGTCAACTGTTCAATAACTCTCCGTTGGCGTTCGCTAGATCCAATTCAACTGAAGAATTCAAACCCGACCTTTGAGCTGTCCACTGAGTCTCCAGTAACTATCCAACCACGAACTCTCCAGTAAGACTTCCGTGTTTTCTCTCATATGCAAATAAAGAGTCGAATAATTAGTGTGATCAGTGTGTGTGTGGCACAAGGTATTAAAAGCTAATGTGGAACGGGAAATTCTTAACAGGGTCATTCCTGAAATTCCCATACATGTATAGTAAGTTAACTGAAAATGTGTGTACATTCTTTTCACAGTTAACAGTGATGGTGTAGAGAAAGAGAGAGAGAGATAGAAAGAAACTCAAAGAGAGAGAGGGAAAAAAAGGTCCTACCACAGTAATTAATGTATACCACCTCGCGTCAGTTTAACATCTCATGGATCCAAATGTTGTACCGTCGACAAGAGTGAAGAACAGACACACGTTGGAGAACAAGCTTTTGTTGTGACGACGTTTCGCTCCTTGTAGAGCTTTACGCCACGACGAGGCTCTACACAGAGCTTTACCGTGGGTTCATAAAACTCAACGCTGAGTGAAAAGTTGGCCTGATTCCAGCCTGTTGTACAACATGTCCATCTGTTTCACTTCCATTTTTTGCTGTTTCAATATTTATCAGAATAAAACTCTATCGTGTGACGCACATCTCTGCCGTGTGGCGCACGTCTCTGCCGTGTGGCGCACGTCTCTGCCGTGTGGCGCACGTCTCTACAGTGTGACGCACGGCATTATTTTTTTTTTTTTTTAGAGTACTTATTCATTCCTAGTCGTTGTTTCAGTAACTGTAAGTTAGCTGTGAACTTTGTATATGAAGATAATAAAGTTTTTTGGTAAAATACTCTATTTTGCATCCTCTGGTATGTCTATATGATTTTTTTCTGCTGTTTCTTTATGATAATCTTATCTTAGGTCAGCCTAATTAGCATAAGTACAATCCATCAACTTCGTGATGGAGTTTACATATGATACTGAATTTCCAATCGATTTGTTGGGCGAAACGATCGAAGCTGAATGAGCTAAGCCAACAAACTGTGCCTTATAAAGCGTGACTTGGTATTTTAGATTTGTGTTGACTTTAGAAATCATACAAATCAGATAAATTTATGTCTTGCGTTACCTATAATTTATCAGGCAGTCTTACGTTGTAAGACTGGACTCGTCAGAGATCAAACAGTCATAAATCCGGGTTATTGGAAAGACATGTGTCCGGGTTGTGTGATGGATGTGTGTGTGGACACTGCTGCCACCTGCTGCCACCTGCTGCCACCTGCTGCCAGACATGTGGAGTGAATATGACTTTAGGAGGGTGGATATCTTTGTCAGGGGGAAGGCGTCGCGCCCGACAAACCTGACCACAAGGGGAGCGTCGCCTCAGAAGTGGAGACAATAGAGTAATAATGAACAATAATAATAATGATAACAAAATTGTTATAATAATAATTATTATTGCAGAAGTAATAATAATAATAATAATAATAATAATAATAATAATAATAATAATAATAATAATAATAATAATAATAATAATAATAATAATAATAATGTCAATAATAACTACAATAACAATTATAATAATAATAATATATTAGAAATATTACCTACAAGTGTTACAAAAAATAGATATAAGCAGTACAAGTTATAAACGCTGTATAAATTTCAAGGGTTTAGCGCTTCGTTACGATTCTAATAATGATGATAGTTTAAATTGTTGTGTTTCCTGTGTTAGAAATGTCATGAGTGCTCGTAAAATGACAGAACTGAAGTGATTACGATCGTTATAGATCGTTAGAAAACTTTAAAAAAAAAAGAATATAGAATTTAACGAATACACCAAAACAAAACAAAAAAAATCACTCGTAGTGGCAAACAAACAAACACAATTTTTTCCCCATTGTCTTTGTTTCTGGAGCTTTGTTTTTGTTCTGTCTGTCTTGATCTATCTCTTTCTCTCCTTCCATCCCTCTCCCTTTCTCCATTATCTCCTCATTTATTACGTATTCTCTTCCTGTCATTCTCCCTTCCCGGGTAATATTACAGTAAATCTTCGAGTAATCAGCTTACGAGAGGGAAGAAGAGAGGAGAGGAGAAGAGAGAAGGAAAGAGAGAAGAAGAGAGAAGGGGAGAAGATAGGATAAGAGGAGAAATTAATGCTGGTGAAGGGCTTTTGATCTGGGAATTGTAGGGATACTCCCCTTCCACGGGTCAAAACCTGATTATCTCTCATTTCCCAGGTGCTGTATTGCCCCTGAGTGTTTAGCGTTTCTTTATGAGTATAATGATAATAATAATAACAACAATAATAATAATAATAAAAATAACCAAGCTGCAATAATGATTCCTGGCAACCCTGTGGGGACGAGTGTCATGGCGGATATTTACGATTGGACAATATTCCACCAATACCCGTCAGAGCATCGGACACCCCGACAGCTGATTGGTTAATCCAAAGCGACGTCATAAACTGGAAGGCTAATCAGGAAAGGAAAAAAAGGGCAAGGAAGAATCCCGCGTCTAATATTGGCCGGGTTCGATACGGCGTAACCTGTCAGTGGCCCTATGAACAAAGGATTCGGTACGGCGTAACCTGTCAGTAGCCCTATGAACCAAAACAAGCAGTTTAATATTTATAGATGTCTGCGTTAGAATAGGTTAATTTATCATAGCTTGATGGTGATAGAGGTTAATTCTTAGAGAGGGAGAATGAAGAGAGAGGGTGATAAAGAGAGAGATAGTCGGGAATGAAAGGAAAGGAAGAAATATTAGAGACAGGATTTTCCCTACCCGTATGATAGCGACTTGCTCAGAGTAAATCTTTATTTACAGGCTACGTTTAGCTCTAAAGAGAGCTTGGTAAGGCTCTGTTTAAAGCACTATTCACGCTAAACATGACTCTCTCTCAAGCCAGTACAAGGAGTTAGGTTAGGTTAGGTTAGGTTAAATTCTGAGACAAATTATGTATATACAGAGAGGAGAGATGGTGAGATAGCGTGACGGTTCTAGTGGTGAGAAGTGTGGATACAGTCACCAAAGGTGTAGAGGTGTAGGTTGTCACTTTGTATGTGTAAGTGTAGGTTGCCACTTTGAATGTGTAAGTGTAGGTTGTCACTTTGTATGTGTTAGTGTAGGTTGTCACTTTGTATGTGTAAGTGTAGGTTGCCACTTTGAATGTGTAAGAGTAGGTTGTCACTTTGAATGTGTTAGTGTAGGTTGTCACTTTGTATGTGTAAGTGTAGGTTGTCACTTTGTATGTGTTAGTGTAGGTTGTCACTTTGAATATGTTAGTGTAGGTTGCCACTTTGTATGTGTAAGTGTAGGTTGCCATCTATACCCTGCGTTGTGTTCCACTGTAAAAAACATAATCTTGGGAAATAGTTTTGCCATATTAAAAGCACCCTGATTCTGCTCTGTGGTGTCGGCGGCTTCCAGTCATCGTCTACGGGTCCTGTCGTTCTCCTTAGTGAGAAATTTCTGCGTGTGCCCAATCCATGGCGAGTGCACTCTTCCCACTATGAGCAGCCCATGTGTGTGCACAGCCCATGTGTGTGCACAGCCCATGATCTGCTCACCCGTCAAATTTTAAGTAAAATATACATTGTAATAAGAAAGCAAATGACTGCCAATACCTTGAGCAAAGTGGACACCTCAAGACATTCTGCTCCTTGGACCTCGATCATTTTAAGCATATGTATTTGAAGCGATCAAGATTCATGAATAGAAGATTCTCCCATAAAGGTGTCCTAAGGGAAGGCATTCGTACCCACTTCGCTTATACATACGTCGCTAATAAGAAGTTTTGAGTTTGTGTTGGAGAATACAAATGTCAAATTTCCGTGATGTTTCTCCAATATACAGCAAGTTTTTCTTATCAGACAATAGCTGGCCTGTTAATTAGCTTATAGTTGTTAGAGTGAAGATAGGTATATTAGTTTCGCTCTTTTAGACTGCCTCCTCTACAGTAGAGGGCCTCCTCGCCTCCTCTACAGTAGAGGGCCTCCTCCACAGTAGAGGGCCTCTTCTGCAGTAGAGGGCCTCTTCTGCAGTAGAGGGCCTTCTCTACAGTAGAGGGCCTCTTCTACAGTAGAGTGCCTCCTCTACAGTAGAGGGCCTCCTCTACAGTAGAGGGCCTCTTTTACAGTGGAGGACCTCCTCTACCAAGGGTAGAACATATCAAGTATATTAATAAAAAACACTATGTAGGTTATGTTTTCGAACAGAGTTGTAGATGCGTGGAACAATCTTCCGAGTAGGGTGATAGAGGCTAGGACCTTGGGTGGCTTTAAAAAGAGATTGGACAAATATATGAGTGGGAGGGGCTGGGTTTGATTGTAATAATATTGGTAGAATTACCGACAATATGTTAAGTAAAAGGACACAAATGCAACTAATGTGACATTTTATTGTGGCAACGTTTCGCTCTCCAGGAGCTTTCTCAAGCCGTTACAAGCGTTACATGGACACAGTGGGCTATTATATACTCTCAAAGTGAGGTGAAATACTAGTGGTGGTCGAGGTAGTAGTGATAAGTAGTAGTAGTAGTAGTAGTAGTTTCTAACACAATTAAACAAAACAAAGGCAGCTTCACCATCTCTGAAGTCTTAGCAAGAATCCTCCTGAAAACAGTTAACCATACCATCACATAGTCTCTCCTGCTAATTCAACACAAGCACATCGTAGATGTGGAACACTCCTACAGGCCTTCTATATTTCAACCTCCAGCAAAAATATTTGTCTAACCTATTGTTATACTACCCAAGTATTTGTTTTATCACCTTTTACTCATGTGCATATTGATTGTTCTACCTTATTGTATTACTACTACTACTACTACTACTACTTATCACTACTACCTCGACCACCACTAGTATTTCACCTCACTTTGAGAGTATATAATAGCCCACTGTGTCCATGTAACGCTTGTAACGGCTTGAGAAAGCTCCTGGAGAGCGAAACGTTGCCACAATAAAATGTCACATTAGTTGGGTTTGATTGGTGTCGTGAGTACGGGAGTAAATTCTTAGGTAGTGGTGGTTTTGATAAGGACCTGCTTTGTATGAGCCAGTAGGCCTTCTGCAGTGTTCCTCCATTCTTATGTTCTTATGGTATTTTACAAGTGGGAGAAATGTCTGCTCAAAAAAAAAAACATTAACAACATAGTGTTTTCATACCATACCTGAAGCGAAGATTCCAGTGATGTTTCCCAGTGGTCAGAATCTCACGTAATGAGCTGGGAACCGGGAGGCTTTGAGCTGAGGAAAAAAATCAGAGGTAAATCCCCGGTTCCTGGGATCGAGAGACTCTCCCTCCACGAGAATTAGGCAGATTTAAAAACAAAATAGATTGTCTATCGCGTTCAAAAATCAGTAATTAATATTCTTCAGTAGACTGATTAGCGCAACTTCTGGAGAGAGGATGGAAGAGACAGATTGATGATGGATAGTAATTGAATGTGTCAGCAGCAGAGTGAATATGAGGAAGCCTCCAGAAAGTACTTGAAAGGTGTGTTTCTCTCAGTATATACAGAGAAGTGGGTTTCTCTCAGTATATACACTGAGAAGTGGGATTCTCTCAATGTATATACACTGAGAAGTGTGTGTGTGTCTGTGTGTATGCATACTGATAGATGTGTACCTCTCAGAATTATTATTGTTATTTTATTATTAACACATCGGCCGTTTCCCACCAAGGCAGGGTGGCCCGAAAAAGAAAAAGTTTCATCATTCACTCCATCACTGTCTTGCCAGAGGCGTGCTTACACTACAGTTATAAAACTGGAGCATTAATACCTCTCCTTCAGAGTGCAGACACTGTACTTCCCATCTCTAGGACTCAAGTCCGGCCTGCCGGTTTTCCTGAATCCCTTCATAAATTTTACCTTGCTCACACTCCAACAGCACGTCAAGTCCTAAAAACCATTTGTCTCCATTCACTCCTATCAAATACGCTCACGCATGCTTGCTGGAAGTCCAAGCCCCTCGGACACAAAACCTTCTTTACCCCCTCCCTCCAACGTTTCCTAGGCCGACCCCTACCCCGCCTTCCCTCCACTACAGATTTATACACTCAATATATACACAGATATATACTCTCAGAATATATACACAAAAATGTATCAGTGTATATGCAATGATAGGCGTGTATCTCTCATTGTATATACACTGAGAGGTGCACATCTCCGAGTATATACACTGAGAGGGTGAGCATATCTCAGTGTATATACACAGAGACAATATACTTTCCTCTAAGTTGCAGAGATTAAAGTAATTCTGACTTGTAATGTACAGGTGAGATGTAGCCTGAATAATCATCATGTAGTCGATAGATTTTAAACCCACTAAACCACTCGGTAAACAACTCAGCAAAACAAAAAACTAAACAGGAAACCAAACAAGGAACCAAACAAAAAAACAAACAAGAAAAAAACAAGAAACTAAACAGGAAACCAAACAAGGAACCAAACAAAAACCAAACAATAAACCAAACAAAAACCAAACAAGAAACCAAACAAGAAACCAAACAGAAACCAAACAAGAAACCAAACAAGAAACCAAACAAGAAACCAAACGAGAAACCAAAGAAGAAACCAAATAAGAAACCAAACGAGAAACCAAACAAGAAACCAAACAAGAAACCAAACGAGAAACCAAACAAGAAACCAAACAAGAGACCAAGCAATGAACCAGACAAGATAAATTCTCTTACATCTAGGCCGGGCAAACAGTACGTAATACTGGCCCCTCCAAGCCACTTTGATCCGAGGAACTAAAGCTGTCTATTGACTTTCCGGAAATAAACCTGAATATTGCCTCCCTTTCCCTCCCCCCCCCCCCTTGCGCTTAACGACTCCTGCGGGTCTAGCGCTCCCCATGTATCTAATAATAATAATAATAATAATACACGAGCAGAGGTCAAAATATAGAGAATTATGATTAAATTTCCTCTTCGGCTTCTCAGTGAACCTTTAATCCAGATGCCGAGTTACCATGATGGTGAGAGAGTGAGAGAGAGAGAGAGAGAGAGAGAGAGAGAGAGAGAACACGTATAGGCCCTGTAATCAATACCAAGGTGAGTCTCATTGGTTTCAAGGTCACCTGAGAGATTCTGGGAGAGTGGAGGTGGCGGCGGCAGGCGCGGTGGCAGAAGGCGGCAGGAGATGGCAGGAAGAGGCCACAGCAAGAGGAAGAAGGTCACAAAAGTCATATAATGACACAACGAAGCCATCAAGGTGGAAGGTAAATATTGATTCTTGCACCTGTGTATACCAGCTGTGATGAGGGGGAGGGAGGGAGAGAAGGAGGGAGAGAGGGAGGGAGAGAAGGAGGGAGGACAGGAGAGAGAAGTAGTGAGAAGAGAGAATGGATGTTTAAAGAGATGGAGACTAAAGGGAGACAACGAGGGAGAAAGAATAACGTATGGAAATGAAGGAAGGAAGTGTGGAGGAGATGAATTTATAAAGAATATATATATATATATATATATATATATATATATATATATATATATATATATATATATATATATATATATATATATATATATATATATATATATATATATATGGATTTTTACAAAACATCATTACTCAAAAACGAAAACACTAAATAAGCAAAAAAATTCCAGGAAAAAAACATGATTTATTCATGATTTATTTTACGTAAAAATTTTTTTTAACCGTCCTTAGAGAAATTACGCAGTTATCTTGCTCGAAAATTAATTGCCGATCCCTGAAAACTGAGACATTAATAGGGATTTCTGGGAGCAAGATCTCTTGCCCAGTGTATTGCTCTTCGTCAACGGGGATAAAAACAATCTTGAAAACAAGCATTCGCAAAATTGGAGACCCTCAAGTCGTAATTGGCAGAAGAGGATGGAACAAGAAGAGAAAAACATACCAAAGTGACTCGGAAAGAAAAGAAAAAAACACTTTCACCGTCATTCATTCAATCCGTCTTGCCGAAAGGTCACTAGATACCGTGGGGAAGATCAATGTGTTTATTTTAATGAAGGGGAGAACTAAAACCGTAAGGCGTCAAACAATATCTTGACGCATGGAAGGAAGATAGACTAAGTTTGGGTAAAGGGAGGACAATAATAATTCACCGGACCAAGAACTTACATTTTAAAGAGTATACGTGGAGTATACCTGGAGTATACGTGAAGTATACCTGGAGTATACCTGGAGTATATCTGAAGTATACCTGGAGTATACCAGGAGTATACCTGAAGTATACCTGGAGTATACCTGAAGTATACCTGGAGTATACCTGGAGTATAACTGAAGTATACCTTAAGTATACCTGGAGTATACCTGTGTTTGAGAGGAAACGTAAGTGTATAAATTAACGTTTTCGCTAAATATGACGTCTTTGCGTTATATCAGCAAGTCCTCTCTTTGAAATGTTTGTTGCCTCGAATCAAACCTGGTTCTTACACGTCTCAGCATGTATGAACGTCTTATCTGAGACGTCTCAGCACGTGTGTGTTTACTCTACCTATTTGTGGTTACAAGAGTCGAGTCATAGCTCCTGGCCGCGCCTCTTCGCTGTGTGTGTGTAGCAGTAGTAGTTACCAGTTGTCAAAGGCACTTTTCGACAGACACTTGGCCTGCTGTGGTGTGTGTGTGTACTCACCTAGTTGTGGTTGCAGGGGTCGAGACTCAGCTCCTGGCCCTGCCTCTTCACTGGCCGCTACTGGGTCACTCTCCCTTCGCCATGAGCTTTATCATACCTCTTCTTGAAGCTATGAATGGATCCTGCCTCTACTACATCACTTCCCAAGCTATTCCACTTCCCGACCACTCTGTGACTGAAGAAATACTTCCTAACATCCCAGGGATTCATCTGAGTCTTCAACTTCCAACTGTGACCCCTTGTTGCTGTGTCCCATCTCTGGAACATTCTGTCTCTGTCCACCTTGTCAATTCCTCTCAGTATTTTATATGTCGTTGTCATGCCCCCCCTATCTATCCTGTCCTCCAGTGTTAGTTACCATTTTGTCCTAGGCACATGTCGATTAGACACTGTGAGTGTGAATGTGTGTGTGTGTGTGTGTGTGTGTGTGTGTGTGTGTGTGTGTGTGTGTGTGTGTTTGTGTGTGTGTGGAGTTTGGCTTGACACTGTTTACTGTTCATTGGCGAGGTTACATGAATTTTGGAGAGACAGTCGTGGAATGAGCGATGGTGAATGCATCTTCTTCTTCTTGAAGTCAGCTGAGAAATAGTCACTGTGAATAATAATAACTCTCTCTCTCTCTCTCTCTCTCTCTCTCTCTCTCTCTCTCTCTCTCTCTCTCTCTCTCTCTCTCTCTCTCTCTGGGACAGCGTCGATATATTGGCCTGTAAATTCACGAGTCTATTTTTTTTCGCGAATTTGCGAGTCTTTTACATTGAGTGAACATTATGATCCGGGAAGAACGAGGCAGCGAGATCAAAGTAACAACGTTCAAAGAAGCTCAAAGTTCATGGAATTCTTCTCTACAGAGTTCACTGAAACTTGCAACATTCCCTTGGTCAGTTGAACCTTGCTCTACTGGCTCTATTATGAAGCTGTGGAAGCCTTGCTCTCCTGGCTCTATTATGAAGCTGTGGAAGCCTTGCTCTATTGGCTATATTATGAAGCTGTGGAAGCCTTGCTCTACTGGCTCTATTATGAAGCTGTGGAAGCCTTGCTCTCCTGGCTCTATTATGAAGCTGTGGAAGCCTTGCTCTATTGGCTATATTATGAAGCTGTGGAAGCTTTGCTCTACTGGTTCTATTATGAAGCTGTGGAAGCCTTGCTCTACTAGTAGGCTCTATTATGAAGCTCTGGAAGCCTTGCTCTACTAGTAGGCTCTATTATGAAGCTCTGGAAGCCTTCCTCTAGTGGGAGATTAGGATCGCCGGAAGAGCCAGGATGAGGGAAGGATCAGAGTGCTATACCAAGGTGGGCGTTAGAGATCATTATCCCCCTTGATTATAACTTAATCTTCAGCCTCATGTAAATCGCTGCTTGGCACCAGGGTGCCCGTCCCCAGGTGTCCCGGCTCGGGGGTCTACACTGTGTCACGCCACGTCGACATCAAAGGTCGACAGCCCATCTCCTTGATGAGGGATAGTGACCCTTGGGAACGCCGAGGGAACAAAGCCTCCTTACGTGGAGGAATCACTGCTGGGAGTCTGCAGTGTAAGGTCACTGAAGCAGTGAAAAAAATGTATATACGAAGAAAGATGTATATACGATATATATACGTCGAGGGATGTGTGCCTCTTAATACATATACATCCAGAGATGTGTGCCTGACAGTGTATGCACACTGTGTGAGGCATGGTTATGACCGCGGGGGCGTTGACCCCCGGAACTCCCTCCAGGTATACTCCAGGTATACTCCAGGTTTACCTTAATCCCTGTTTTAGGTATTAAAGTATTCTTGACTGGTGGTGAACACGTGACAGCCAGCCTTAATTACCCTTTGTACAAATAATAGACTTTAAAGCCAATTAGCCAAACTAACCACCAAACAAATTTTAATGGTGGCTAGCCTTGTTAGCGAGTGATGGGGGAGGGGTGTGGTGGAGATTGGTGGTGGGGAATGGAGATTGGTGGAGGATGTTTTTGAGATTGGAGAGATTGGGTGTGTTATTGAGGTTAGTGTATTTGTTGTGATAAACTATGTATAATATGAGGCGTTTACATTGTAAGGAAAAAGCGATCCATAATTGTATAAATAATGTCAGCTCTTTGTTGGACACGTGTTAGACGCCAGTTAGACACGTGTTAGACGCCAGTTGGACACGTGTTAGACGCCAGTTGGACACGTATTAGACGCCAGTTGTACACGTATTAAACGCCAGTTGAACACGTATTAGACGCCAGTTGAACACGTATTAAACGTCAGTTGGACACATATTAGACGCCAGTTGAACACGTATTAAACGTCAGTTGGACACGTATTAGACGCCAGTTGAACACGTATTAAACGCGAGTTGGACACGTCCTTGTTATATAAACTCTTTGTTTTATACACAATTTATTACAACAATGCAGTAACCTCCTTAACAGGTCATGTGACCCAGGTATTGAAGATTAGTACGAGGTGAATGGGGAATGAAGATTAGTATGAGGGATGATTGGGAATGTGTGGAGGGGGTGTTGTGGATTGGTTGAGGGAGTCAACATCCAATAGTTATAATCATAGCCATAATTTTTAAAGGGGTGGAGGGGTAAGCCAGCAGAAGGCCTCAGTCAGATGACCAAAAGCTTCAGCTGCGGGGTCATCGTAAGACCCACGTCAAGGAAATACTTGTCCTGTTTGCTTACAAACCTTACCTAACCTAACCTAAGCTAAGCTAACCTAAGCTAACCTAACCTAACCTGAAGTTAGAAAACTGCACAAACTTGTTCTCTCTAAATGAAACTTGATAATTATATTCAGTAGAGAGAATCTGAATAACCTAAGGTGTTAAATATTTTTATTAATAAAAATAAATAGAAATGTATTTACATTGGGAACTGACTGTCGTTGACTTTAGAGATGGTGACCTTACTGACTGAATACAATGCAAGTTATGGTGACCTTACTGACTGAATACAATGCAAGTTATGGTGACCTTACTGACTGAATACAATGCAAGTTATGGTGACCTTACTGACTGAATACAATGCAAGTTATGGTGACCTTACTGACTGAATACAATGCAAGTTATGGTGACCTTACTGACTGAATACAATGCAAGTATTGTGACCTTACTGACTGAATACAATCAAGTTATGGTAACCTTACTGACTGAATACAATGCAGTTATGGTGACCTTACTGACTGAGATACAGCAAAATGTGACCTTACTGACGAATACATGCAAGTTATGGTGACCTTACTGACTGAATACAATGCAAGTTATTGTGACCTTACTGACTGAATACAATGCAAGTTATGGTAACCTTACTGACTGAATACAATGCAAGTTATGGTGACCTTACTGACTGAATACAATGCAAGTTATGGTGACCTTACTGACTGAATACAATGCCAATTCTAGCTAACTACTTCCTAGGTGCTTCCTAGAATAGGTATGGCATCAAGAAGCGCTCCTGATCAGCAGGTGCAGAAGACATCCTGCTCAGCAGGTACAGAAGTGCTCCTGCTCAGCAGGTACAGAAGTGCACCTGCTCAGTAGGTACAGAAGTGCTCCTGCTCAGCAGGTACAGAAGTGCACCTGCTCAGCAGGTACAGAAGTGCATCTGCTCAGCAGGTACAGAAGTGCACCTGCTCAGCAGGTACACACAAGAATAATTAATTATAAAGGGCTAAAGCTCGTATTTACCACTGAACTTTAATATATTTATTATACACAATCCTAAAAATGTTCGTGAAATATGTCAAAGATAATTAATATATACAATTCTGTTTATGACAAGAAATTACTATATTAAAATTTAGTATTTAATGATGATTTACACCAATAAGATATATATATATATATATATATATTTTTTTTTTTATTAACACATCGGCCGATTCCCACCAAGGCAGGGTGTGTGTGTGTGTGTGTGTGTGTGTGTGTGTGTGTGTGTGTGTGTACTGGAACACCATAGCTGACGTCTCTTCTTCATATTCACCACACATATCACAGCTGTCAGTCCTGAAAGCTTTCGGCTATAGAAATTGGGAAACGCTTTCTTGTTCAATTGTCTCTGAAAACCCTTTCAAGAGAGTGAGTGAGAGAGAGAGCGAGAGAGAGAGAGAGAGGAGAGAGAGAGAGAGAGAGAGAGAGAGAGAGAGAGAGAGAGAGAGAGAGAGAGAGCAGAGAGAGAGAGAGACAGAGGCGTGGATAAGTGAGTACCTCTGGAGAGAGTGAGGAGTGGCGGCAGCGCCGGGAACAGCCGGGCATAACACAGCAGTTAACTCTGAAATGGTCACGTGACCTTCATGCGGAGGCCAGTCAATTGCCTCTTTACGGCGAGCTCCGGGGAACGAGGCTGTTGAGCGCCGCTCCCCGACAGCTTCCGTGACTTCACCGGCGCTTAAAATGGCACAGATTATGGCAACTTTACTTACGTTTTATTGAGCCCCAGAACAGCACTAGTCACGCCTATTTTAGCCCCCCCAATTACCACTCAAAAATAGCTGGAAGTGTGTCATATTATATCTAAGTCTATCGTGGTGGCCTTGATGCTAGTGAAGGGCTCTTGATCTATGGAATGGGAGGCACTCGCTCCTTCCTCCTACATATCCCATGCGTTGTACGACCCTTACGGGTTTAGTGTTCATCCCTAAACATAACAATATATATTTTTTAAATGTCATGAATTGTGTCCTTTATGGGTTTTTTTTTTCTAATATATCAGCAACTGTCTGATTTATTCTCTCAAAAACAGTTTAAAAACCCTCAGCGTTCTCAACTGAACAGCTAAAAACCCTCAGCGTTCTCGGCTGAACAGCTAAAAACCCTCAGCGTTCTCGGCTGAACAGCTAAAAACCCTCAGCGTTCTCAACTGAACAGCTAAAAACCCTCAGCATTCTCGGCTGAACAGCTAAAAACCCTCAGCGTTCTCGACTGAAGAGTAAAAACCACATACACAGTGTTATCCACATAACAGATAAACCCCATATAGACAGCACAGAGATCAGATATGGTTAACAATGCTTGTTGGTGTTAGCATTCAGTGTTGCAGTAATACTGGACGCTGGTGTTAGCATTCAGTGTTGCAGTAATACTGGACGCTGGTGTTAGCATTCAGTGTTGCAGTAATACTGGACGCTGGTGTTAGCATTCAGTGTTGCAGTAATACTGGACGCTGGTGTTAGTATTCAGTGTTGCAGTAATACTGGACGCTGGTGTTAGCATTCAGTGTTGCAGTAATACTGGACGCTGGTGTTAGCATTCGACGTTGCAGTAATACTGGACGCTGGTGTTAGCATTCAACGTTGCAGTAATACTGGACGCTGGTGTTAGCATTCAACGTTGCAGTAGTACTGGACGCTGGTGTTAGCATTCAACGTTGCAGTAATACTGGACGCTGGTGTTAGCATTCAACGTTGCAGTAACACTGGACGCTGGTGTTAGCATTCAACGTTGCAGTAATACTGGACGCTGGCGTTAGCATTCAACGTTGCAGTAATACTGGACGCTGGTGTTAGCCTTCAACGTTGCAGTAATACTGGACGCTGGCGTTAGCATTCAACGTTGCAGTAATACTGGACGCTGGCGTTAGCATTCAACGTTGCAGTAATACTGGACGCTGGTGTTAGCATTCAACGTTGCAGTAACACTGGACGCTGGTGTTAGCATTCAACGTTGCAGTAACACTGGACGCTGGTGTTAGCATTCAACGTTGCAGTAATACTAGACGCTGGTGTTAGCCTTCAACGTTGCAGTAATACTGGACGCTGGTGTTAGCATTCAACGTTGCAGTAATACTGGACGCTGGCGTTAGCATTCAACGTTGCAGTAATACTGGACGCTGGCGTTAGCATTCAACGTTGCAGTAATACTGGACGCTGGTGTTAGCATTCAACGTTGCAGTAACACTGGACGCTGGTGTTAGCATTCAACGTTGCAGTAACACTGGACGCTGGTGTTAGCATTCAACGTTGCAGTAATACTAGACGCTGGTGTTAGCCTTCAACGTTGCAGTAATACTGGACGCTGGTGTTAGCATTCAACGTTGCAGTAATACTGGACGCTGGCGTTAGCATTCAACGTTGCAGTAATACTGGACGCTGGCGTTAGCATTCAACGTTGCAGTAATACTGGACGCTGGTGTTAGCCTTCAACGTTGCAGTAATACTGGACGCTGGCGTTAGCATTCAACGTTGCAGTAATACTGGACGCTGGTGTTAGCCTTCAACGTTGCAGTAATACTGGACGCTGGCGTTAGCATTCAACGTTGCAGTAACACTGGACGCTGGTGTTAGCATTCAACGTTGCAGTAACACTGGACGCTGGTGTTAGCATTCAACGTTGCAGTAATACTGGACGCTGGCGTTAGCATTCAACGTTGCAGTAATACTGGACGCTGGTGTTAGCATTCAACGTTGCAGTAATACTGGACGCTGGTCATGGCTGCACAAAAATATAGATTAACGTCCATCATTGGTATTGAATTTAATTGGAGCTGTAAACAAAAGCTTCATAGAAGGCAGCAAGGGAGCTCTCCCACGCTCACCGACTCTGTTCACCGATGTGTATGTGTGATCTTTGTGTATTATGTATCCTCTATGTATCATCTGTTTATGTATCCTGTGTGTATTTTCTGTGTATTTTCCATCTGTGTATGTATCCTCTATGTATGTTATGTTTGCTCTGTGAATCTTTCTTGTATGTATACTCAATGCATTTTTTGTGTGTATTATGTATCCTCTGTGTGTATTTATGTACCGCATTTGTCTTGTTTGTATCCTCTGTATGTACTAAGTATATGTGCTATGTACGTGTGTGTTCTCTTTGTGTATTATGTATACTCTGTGTGTGTCTTGCATGTATCCTTTGTGTATTGTATATATATATATATATATCCTTTATGTGATCTGTGTATGTATCTTCTGTGTTTACTGTGTAAATGGTCTGTGTATGTATCCTCTGCGTATTGCGTGTGCATCTCCTTTGTGTATTATATGTATTCTCTATGTGTACTGGGTATATGAGTTGAGTATGTGTATGCATCCATTGTGTATTAAGTATATATCCTCCTTGTGCATTATGCATGTATCTCTATGTGTACTGTGTACACATGGAAACATTAGGGGCGTGTTTCCTTAAGACACCTGCTCTACCTGTTCACCAATCAGTTAAAAAGGTACCTGGGTGTTAGTCGACTGGTGTGGGTCGCATCCTGGGGACAAAATTAATCTAATTTGCCCGAAATACTCTGCATAACAAGGTTAGATTAGGTTAGGTTTGTCAGGAAACAGGACAAGTGTTTCCTGACGTGGGTCTTAGTCATATGATGGCCCGCCCCTGGAGCTTTTGGTCATCTGACCGAGACCTTCCTTTGGCTTACCCCTCCACCCCATTAAAATTATGGACAGAGTTATAGATGGGCTTTCTATATAGTAGTATGTCATTGATGTCAGCTATGGTCTGTATACCTTGTATTATGTTCTTGTAGAAATAAAGATAATAATAATATTGTTATTATGATTATTATTATTATTATTATTACTATATTATTATTACATGTGCTCTCTATGGCACATATAATAATAATATGTATTGTGTTGGTATGCTCCAGGTGCACTGTTTATGCATCTTGTGTATGTATACACATACTGTGTATGTATCCCTATGTATCATGTAGCCTTCATGTAATTAGTACGGAAAGACAGTTACTCTCAAAGATAAATATTTGTGTTACCTAAATACTAGTTAGTGTTAACTAGACGCTGATTTGTGTTAACTAGACACTGATTTGTGTTAACAAGACACTGATTTGTGTTAAATGGACACTGATTTGTGTTAACTGGACACTGATTTGTATTTCCAAAACAATGATTTCTGTCAACTAAGCAATGAATTGTGTTAACTAAACATTGATTTGTGTTATGCAAACATTTAGATCGAGGATGACTCCCCCCCCCATCCCCCTCTTCCTTCCTACCCTCTTTAACCGAGGTTCAAAAAAGCGTAAGTTCTCGCCACTGTGAAGAACAGACGCGAGGAAGGGTCACTGTGAGAAGCCCGGAAAAAGAGTACGAAAAACGAGCGAATTGTGATATTTCTCTTTGTAGGCGAGACTTGGTTTTACCAGCGATGTACCGTCGTTGAACGTGGCCCGCTTCCCAATTCTCACAATCCCGGGGGGGGGTTTATCCCTTTAGTTTTGTCTTTATTTAAACCACGAGCGCGTTTTATCTCCAAAGGTTCCGTGGTTAGATTCGTAACCAACTTAAAGGCGATTTACCGAAGGTGCTAAATAAGCAAAGGTACTATCTGGGTCGTGAGGCGAAGGTAATTTCTAATTCTAAGAGGCGAGGTGAGCGTGATTTTTCAAATTTCGGAACGTGGACACATTTTTTTTGGTGGGGGGAGGGGAGTAAGAGAGGTCTATGGGCTAAGGTTTATGTCAGGCATAAATTTTGGTAGAAAAGCAGCCTATTGGATGAGTACTGGGTATATTATGATTGCAAATAAATTGTTAGTATAAGTCGTATCATGTACTTGTAGAAATAAAGATTATTATTATTATTATTATTATTATTATTATTATTATTATTATTATTATTATTATTATTATTATTATTATTATTATTAGAGTGAACTCATTTATTGTTAGCGTCCCCCAAGATTCTTAGTTGTCTCGCGAGGCATTGAGCGTAAGTCGTACTGGAACTTATTCTCGAGTTCTATAAGTCGTAGCATCTAGTGGTTCTTTAGGGTTCAAAGTCTCTGCACCTGGTCTTCCAATTCTGAGTCTTCGCTCCTGGTCTTTCTCGCGAAGACCACGGTGTGTGAAGAGATATATGACGTATTCACAATGTTATCAAGAGCCATCCAGGGCTGGGGATTTTTCCTGCATTGATTCCTGCAGAATTATTGCCCCAGTGTTGCCAGCTGCATAGCTGCTTTTTATTGTGTCCCAGACAGATGAGCAGATATTGGAAGTTCTTGATAAATGTTGTGCCGTGTGTCACCACCAACGATGCTGCCTCTGCTGGTGGTGCTGGTGGTGCTGCTACAGTTTCTGCTGTTGTTATTAGTTCTGCTGCTTTTATTATTTTTAGTGCTGTTATTGCTGTCCCCGACGTAGGGTGATCTTAACGTAGTGGAGAGGAGAGAGAGAGAGAGAGAGAGAGAGAGAGAGAGAGAGAGAGAGAGAGAGAGAGAGAGAGAGAGAGGAGAGAGAAAATGAGTATTTTTAGAGCACTAAAATAATTTGAAACAAATGTATAACTCTAGAACGTGCCTCTTCTCACGCCAGTCAAAGCTCACTTGGACCTTAGGAAAAAAACAAAGGTACCACAGGCTTACTGAAGACGTCACTCGTGCCTACCGAAAGGGTCACCCCTTCGGTATATCCAATGACCAGTTTAAAAAATTTAATTTAAAAACAACAGAGTTAGCTGATGTCCACATCAATGTGAGGGACAAATTTCATCACCAGCTGTCAGCTAAGCGATTAATTTAGGAACAGATAGCCATACACGTACATGTGAATGAATATATACAAATATGTAAACTTGTATGTATATTTACACTTGCATATATGTATATGTATTAACCCGTGCGCTCGGGTTATACAGCCTTCAGCTGTATACCCTCCCCAGTGTACTGCGACTCGCATCTCATACATTCATACTGATGCAAAACAACTAGGCCTTTCGTGTTGAAATCAACACATCATCAGAAGCTTGCAATGCTGCAGAAAACAGGAGGAGGTCCAAGCAAATTTGTCCAGGGAAACATTTTTCTCGAGCAAAATATATATATATATATATATATATATATATATATATATATATATATATATATATATATATATATATATTATCCGTTCGGATACAGATCTTAAAAATGTATTTCGTATTGGAACCTGGTATAATCCGAGCATATATCTCTTAAGCTGTAGTTAACTAGAGTTATTAAATTTCGTTTAAACATTATTGGTATATATGAAGAGACATTAGTTGCTAAGCCAGTAAATGTAAGCGCTCTGTTAATTGACGTATTAAGTGAACTCACACTTCTTGCAATTATAATATCCCAAAAACCGTAAATTGCATTATATATATATATATATATATATATATATATATATATATATATATATATATATATGGAGGTACCACCTCTAGAACTTTACTAGGGACCCACATCCTCAGAGAAAGACAATAAGCCTACCTCAGAGAAAACTCAAGGTTCTCCCCGGAGCTGTTTGAATATTTTCCTCTAATATTAGGTTCATCAAGTACTTGGTGAGGTTTAAAGTAGCTGAAACCTATTGTAAATAAAAGTGTAAATTTTGTAAATGAAATTGTTTATCCTACCAAATAACAATTTATACCGATTATTTCACACTATTTAATTCTTTCTTATATATTTAAGATCAGACTAGATTTACTTAAGATTCAATGAAATTACGAGGAACATTAATTACGAGATGTTATACAATATAGCGAAGTGACTATCAGTGTCTTTGTTGAATAAGAAAATTCGGTATATTATGGTTGACAAACACGACATATATAGATAATATGTGTGGTTCAGTTGTTAATATATCTAGCACTTTATTTCTGAGAATTTGGCCTAAGGACAAGCTTGGTCTCCTAATTTACCCCACACAGACACACAGGCACACAGACACACACACACACACACACACACACACACACACACACACACATGGGTAATTGACGTGTCAGCTACACTCGTAAACAGAGATACAAAACGGTAAACAAGTGTGGAAGGATGGACATAAAAACTTACTATGATGTGGAAGTTTTGGTGTGTGTATGTGTGTATGTGTGTGTGTGTGTGTGTGTGTGTGTGTGTGTGTGTGTATGTGTGTATGTGTGTGTGTGTGTGTGTGTGTGTGTGTGTGTGTGTGTGTGTGTGTATGTGTGTGTGTGTGTGTGTAGAAAAGAGTGTCTTTCTATCCTCCATCACCAATCTCTCTCTCATTTTCTCAGCATCTTTCCCCGTCACTTTCCCCGTCATCTTCCCCCGTCACCTTCTCCGTCATCTTCTTCTCAAGATTACTCAGGCGACGTCAGAGAAACAAAGGAGCGTAATTGGCCTTTGCGACGCTGAGATCCGTCACGTGCAGCATCCGACAGAGTCTCAGACGAGACACAAAAACTTTACTTCGTGTTGAATGATGCTGCTCTCCTTATCTCCCGTTAGGCGGTGTATCGCTTCTTCAGCGGTAATATTCGGTTCAGAACAGAAATAACGCGGATTCAATCACCGGGGTCTTTGTAATATAATATTATTTAAAGCCTAGGAGTAAAGAGGTACCTTGTATCTGGTCACTCATTATAGAGTGCATGTTGGGAAAGAGGACCTGAAAGTCGTACACGAAAATAAGCCACAGTGGCTTTCATTGGATTAATAGGGGGGTTCTTAACCTTCCGGGGTTAATAATCCGAGGAAAATAGTCTTCCTCTTCGTCATCCTTCAGAGGCTGGGACTAGCAACAAAAAACTTTACGGCGAGTTGAATGATGCTCTCCTCATCTCCCGTCTGGTCGGTGTGATGCGTACAAAGGCACAGCGCAAAACATGCATGAGGAAATAGTCTTTTCTTGGGAAAGTAACTTTTAACAACAGTCTTCCCTTTAAGGCTGCCTTTCACCCCTCCCCCCAGAAAAAAGGCTTAATGTTAAAAGACGTTGGGACATATAAACAAATAGGGGGTTTTCTACAGCTTAATATAGGATAATCTAGATTGGTACGCAGGCGATAAAAAATAGAAGATAGAAGGGCTTCCTTCCAGCTGTTGTAACCTACCTACTGGATGCTGGAAATAGCTTTCCAGGCAGCTCGAACTAAGCTTCAGGCAGCTTGAACTCGCCTACTGTTCGCTGGGAAACGCCTTCGGGTCGATGGAATCTAAGTTCAGGTCACTGAAACTTGCTTTCCAACATCTGGAATGTGTACGTCTGTTAGCTGTTAGAATCTTCCTTCAGGCCTCTAGAATATACTTTAGAACTACTAGAACTCTTTTTTTGGCTGCTGGAAAACTGATTCCGGAGGCTGAAAGTCGCCTTCCTGCTGGGTCCCACCTTCGTGAAGAGGTTAACCCATCTTCAAGTTGCTGGAACCTGCCTTCAGGCTGCTGAAGTACGTCTTCCAGCCACTGGAACCCGAGTTTAGGCGGCTCGCCTTATAGCCTCTGAATCCCACCTTCCTGCCGCTGGAACCCGCCTTCAGGCTGCTGGAGCTCTCCTTCCGGCCACTGGAACCCTCTTTAGTATACTGGAACCCTTTTCAGCCCGCTGGAAGACGTCTAGCTGCTGAAAGACGCCTTCAGGCTGCTGGAACTCTCCTCCTGGCCACGGGAACCCGCCTTCAGGCTGATGTAATTTTATTCAGGCTCCTGGAACCCTCTTCAGGCTGCTGGAATCCGCCTTCAGGCTACTGGAACCAGCCTTCTGGCTGCTGGAACCCTCTTCAGGGTGCTGGAAGCCTTCTAGCTGCTGGAACTCTCCTCCCAGCTACGGAAACCAGCCATGGCGGCCTTGCGACTCTTCACAGTTTCAATCAACAACAAACATTAACCTCGGCGTGGCGCTGCTGGGTCGTAATTCACTCTCTATTGCATCCTCGAGACCTTGCAATAAGACGGTTGCCAGAGTTTACCGTCAACAAACAGGTGATTCCAAGCAATATAGGCCGGCTGAGCCTCGATGATTGTGCCGCAGCGCCTTACACCCTCCACCTGTAATGGAAGGTGGCGGGTTGGTTGAACTCAAGACAACGGCCACCTTCTTCACACACCTGCAGCCACGACTATCTCTGCAGCCACGACTACACTCCATGGAAGTCTTCATAACACTTCCATTATCGACGGACAAGCTAAGAACGAACGCTCTTCCCCACACCCGCGAGAGAATGTGCCGAGTGTAAGAAACTGTCCTAATCTGTAAGGAATGAAAAAAACCGCAAAAACACCGTGGAATGTGAGAAGTGGACTTGAGACGGTGCCGTCAATACACGGTAGACAGTGAAAAGGATAGCAAATAGACAGTGGACGTTGCTGTCAACACACCATGGACGGTCCCGTAAAGAGTGAGACTAGAGGTCGTCCAGACCAGAGTCTTCCTGAATGCCTGAATGCGACAAGGTGGTGGGGAGGAACTCGGGTCATTTAGGGGAAAATGTCTCCTATACGACAGCGACGGCGGGGAAATTCTCAGTAATTTAGGGTGCAGGAAGTGTATTAGTGTAGGAAAGACGAGGGAAAATTGTCGCATTAGGAAGGTTTCTTCAAAGAATTCTTTTGATGACTGGAGCGAGTGATGTGACTGTTGGGAGACTGTCTCCTGGGTGAGATATGGAGGACCACTACTATTATGAGGAGATGACAGGGAGGAAATGACCAGTAGTGGTGCTGATCTAGTGTGTGTATGTGTGTACTCACCTAGTTGTACTCACCTAGTTGTGGTTGCAGGGGTCGATTCACAGTTCCTGGCCCCGCCTCTTCACTGGCAGCTACTGGGTCACTCTTCCTGCTTCATGAGCTTTATCATATCTCTTCTGTGTGTGTGTGTGTGTACTCACCTATTTGTACTCACATATTTGTGGTGACAAGGGTCAATTCATAGCTCCTGGCCCCGCCTCTTCACTAGTCACTACTCTGTGTGTACTCACCTAATTGTACTCACCTAATTGTGGTTGCAGGGGTCGAGACTCAGCTCCTGGCCCCGCGTCTTCGCTGTCCCCTACTGGGTCTCTGCTCTCCCTGTGTGTGTGTGTGTGCGTGTACACGCGCGCAAGTACCTTGATGATGACAGGCTCTTGATTTAAGAAATTTAAACCATTTTTCTCTTCCCTTGGATCAAACCTAATTACCTCACATTTCCCAGGTGTTATAACACTTTTCATTAAATATAATAATACACAAATAACCCGCAAATAGTCGGCCATTCACACACACACACACACATATATAAATATATATATATATATATATATATATATATATATATATATATATATATATATACACGAGAGGAGGCAAACTTTTACATCATCTTCCTGATCAAAGAAAAAAATACGACTATCATACTGATTTAAAAAAAAATCCATTGATCCGCAGCACAATGCAATCCCAGAAAAAAGTATTTAAGTCAACATTCCTTGCAATTAGGTCATGAAAAACAGACGAGAGAAAGAAATAGGTAATTCTTAGAGGCTAAGAAAGTAATCTCGTAAGTAATAATGATGACAAGTAAGGCACATGTGCAATAGTTGGGTAACTTTATTCAGAAACGTATCGCCTACACAGTAGGCTTCTTCAGTCGAGCACAGAGAGAGCAGAAGCAGTAGAGCTACAAAGACGATGTAATAAGTTAATCAGTCTTGAAGACGTAGTTTCTGAGGTGGTCAGTCACTCAGCCTGGAGAAGTTTGAGGTGGTCAGTCCCTCAGCCTGGAGAAGTTTGAGGTGGTCAGTCCCTCAGCCTTGAGAAGTTTGAGGTGGTCAGTCCCTCAGCCTTGAGAAGTTTGAGGTGGTCAGTCCCTCAGCCTGGAGAAGAGTTTTGTTCCATAGTCTGGAACAATTTGAAGCAACTGAATAGAGACTTAAAATACTGGTAGAATTACCGACAATATGTTAGGTAACTAATGTAGTGTTGTATTGTGGCAACGTCTGGTTCCCACTGGCCTTATAAGAGGATAATATTATATTGCATTGCTCTAGAATTTCAACAAATTTGCATCAACTCTTACTGATGCTGCCTTTTTATTATTAATAAGGAGGATTGGGAAGGAGGAGGAGAAGGTCTTCCCAGTTAATATTGTGGATTGTGTTGTTTACATGCTGGGGAAAATAACTGAATTGTTTCGTCCCTACTTAATAAAGCTCTTATGCTCAGGTGTACTAGAGTCTATATTCGCATTAATTTCGTCCCATTGATTGCCTAGATACAGTGGTCAGAGACGTTTTTATACGCCATTATAAGCCATTCATGGCGAAACGTTTCCTATATAAAAATGGTTAAATACCGCACACGTAAAGACCCGTGTTGGACCACGTTTTCAACACTCTTGCACGACATTTCCATCCATCCTGACGACGTTTCAACCCCGCTTTCCCTCATTACCGAAGCCTCTCCTTTAAATGCTACAAAATACAAGTAAAAAAATCTAAAAAAAAAAAAAATATTTTAATTCGGTCGAATTATTTGCTCCAAAAAACAAGCAATTTAAGTATGAACAAAACAAAAGCTTTTGTTACCGTTGATGCGTGAACTGTTGTTATATTTCTGTTGCCTTTTTAATAGACGAACTAAAAAAAAAACAGTTTTCTGTAAATTGAAAGTTAATAGAGATGTTTTGTATATTGATAATAATAATAATGAAAAAGTGATAACAATAATGTAAATAATAATAATAATAATAATAATAATAATAATAATAATAATAATTAAAATAATAATAATAATAATAATAATATTAATAATAATAATAATAATTAAAATAATAATAATGAAAAAAATAATAATAGTAATAAAAATAATAATAATAATCAGAAATAAATAATAATAATAATAATAATAATAATAATAATAATAATAATAATAATAATAGTTATGATAATAAAAATAATGACAATAAAACTAAATGGTTATAACTATAATCATAATTTTTAAAGGGGTGGAGGGGTACGCCATTGTGGAAGGCCTCATAACGATAATAAAAATAATGATAAATTTAAATATTAATAATTATTGTTATTATTATTATTTTATTATTATAACAATAGTAACAATTATATTAATAATAATAATAATTCACTGACGAGTTTCAATGGAATTCAGTTAAAAATAATACATTGAAGAAAATGCAGCAATAATTCTCTTTGCACTACGTTTCGCTCTAAATAGTTCGAAACGTCGTCAAATATAACATCTCGGCTAACTGTTTTAAATTGTTAATTTTTTGTCATCTTACTAAAGTAGTATTTAACTTGAGCGAAACGTCGCCTAACGTTGAGGTTTGATAACGTTCAATCACGGGCGAAACGGTCTTGTAAAATATTAGGCTTCATGAAGCTCAATCCTGGGCGAAACATCGGTGATGTATTGCTGCCTGCGGAATCCCAGTTGGGAGGATTATCTCTAGGCTTGCGATGGTCTCTTGATCCTAGCAGCCGGAGCTACCTTTCCCCCTTCCTCCTCGGGCGAAACATCATTACCTGGAATCTTCTCCCCAGGGAGGCTTCATGAACCCCTACGGATGTACCGCTTTACCGTGAATGTGGAAACGATGTCTGGATAGAAGAGACGAAAGTCCCGAAACGTAAAGAGAAGAACTTCACTTCATGGCCAGGGGAGGCTTCAGAAGCCTCTATAATAGAGAGCCGAGGCTTCAGAAGCCACTAAAATAGAGTACTGAGGCTTCAGAAGCCTCTAAAATAGAGAGCCGAGGCTTCAGAAGCCTCTAAAATAGAGAGCTGAGGCTTCAGAAGCCTCTAAAATAGAGATCTGAGGCTTCAGAAGCCTCTTAAATACACAGCTGAAGCTTCAGAAGCCTCTTAAATATATAGCTTCGGCCCTTCATTATACACGAGAGGAACAGGACACATTTCACTGAATAATTCACTCATTCACTGAATACCAGCAGACCTCTTCATTCTATAATGAAGCGGACGAGAGTTGTAATATTCCAGCATATACGTAGCAATTATTTACATATATAATTTTATTAAATAATCCCCGGGATTATTAGTGAATAATCCAGGGAGGAATAAATGCTGGTCCAGGAGATAAAAATGCATAAATATTAAACAGCATTGCGGACATTATAACTTGACAAACAACGAACACAGCTGCCTGAAATCTTGATTACTTCAGTTCCTGAATTTATGAAATACGCGAGGGTGAGCAGGGTTCAGCTCTTTTGTTTAGAAGTTTATCATGTTAAGCAGAGGTGTGTGAAGTACTCGGCTGGTGGGACGCGTCACGGTTCTGGGAATGCGGATTTTAGATTAGATTTCTGCCGCCGAAGAGACTAGTTTATTGTAAGTCTCACGTCCATCCTGTGGAAGGTAGTGGCTTGTTTATTATGCACTCCATCTGTGTCCTGTGGTTGGTAGCACCACCAAACAGTTAGCGTAACATGGCGGATGTTAATCGAGTTACCTGAGGATGTTAAGGCAGGTGAAGTGTTTATTAGTGGTGAAACAAGCGGATGACCGCAAATGTTGCAGGACTGATTGCACAATCTGTCTGAAGTACAGATGTGGCTGGAGGGTCGAGCTGGCGACTCTGTGCCCTGTCTGAAAGCTGACCATACCAGTGGGGTCCTAACCAGAGTCTCTACGACCTGTTTCATGAACCCTGACCACAGCTATGGGGTTCTAATCGGAGTTTCTACGACCTGTCTGAGCATTGACTATATCAGTGGGACTCTGGAGTCTCTATGACCTGTCTGAGCCCTCACAATACCAGACGGATTCTAACCTGAGTCTCTACGACCTGTCTGAACGCGTGCAGGGAATCTCCATGTCAACTTTCCGCTTTAATTTGCATTAAGTCGTTCCTGTGAGCCGTATCAAACACAGTTACCTTCACTGCAAGAGGCAGGGAGGAAGGGGCAGGGAGGAAGGGGCAGGGAGGAAGGGGCAGGGAGGAAGGGGCAGGGAGGAAGGGGCAGGGAGGAAGGGGCAGGGAGGAAGGGGCAGGAAGGAAGGGACAGGGAGGAAGGGACAGGGAGGAAGGGGCAGGGAGGAAGGGACAGGGAGGAAGGGGCAGGGAGGAAGGGGCAGGGAGGAAGGACATGGAGGAAGGGACAGGAAGGGACAGGAAGGAAGGAACAGGGAGGAAGAGGCAGGGAGGAAGGGGAAGGGAGGAAGGGGCAGGGAGGAAGGGGCAGGGAGGAAGAGGCAGAGGAGGAAGGGACAGGGAGGAAAGGACAGGGAGGAAGGAGCAGGGAGGAAGATACAGGGAGGAAGGGACAGGAAGGAAGGGGCAGGGAGGAAGAGGCAGAGGAGGAAGGAACAGGGAGGAAAGGACAGGGAGGAATAGACAGGGAGGAAGAGACAGGGAGGAAGGGACAGGGAGAAAGAGGCAGGGATGAAGGGACAGGGAGGAAGGGACAGGGAGGAAGGGACAGGGAGGAAGGGACAGGGAGGAAGAGGAAGGGAGGAAGGGGAAGGTAGGAAGGGGCAGGGAGGAATGGGCAGGGAGGAAGAGGCAGAGGAGGAAGGGACAGGGAGGAAAGGACAGGGAGGAAGGAGCAGGGAGGAAGAGACAGGGAGGAAGGGACAGGGAGGAAGGGGCAGGGAGGAAGAGGCAGAGGAGGAAGGGACAGGGAGGAAAGGACAGGGAGGAAGGAGCAGGGAGGAAGAGACAGGGAGGAAGGGACAGGGAGGAAGGGGCAGGGAGGAAGGGGCATACTGAGAATGACAGGCTTTTGATCCAAGAACTAGAGCTTTCGTGAACCTTGGATCAACTCTGATTTTCTTCCATTCCCCAGACCATACTTAGCTCTTGTCCTTTAATAATAATAATAATAATAATAATAATAATAATAATAATAATAATAATAATAATAATAATAATAATAATAATAATAATAATAAAATAAAAATAAAATAATAATAATAATAATAATAATAATAATAATAATAATAAAATAATAATAATAATATGGGAAATATTGTCATATAATTATTATTTTATTTCAAGTAATAAGCCTTAACGCTTTTATTTATTATTATTATTATCATTATTATTGTTGTTGTTGTAGTTGTCGATGAAATTTATAGAAATGGTGTGTGAGTTTGTAAGCAAGAGAGAGCCAGAGAGAGAGAGAGAGAGAGAGAGAGAGAGAGAGAGAGAGAGAGAGAGAGAGAGAGAGAGAGAGAGAGAGAGAGAGAGAGAGAGAGAGAGAGAGATAGAGAGAGAGAGAGAGAGAGAGAGAGAGAGAGAGAGAGAGAGAGTATACATATGTATGCAAATGTAATCAAGAGAATAAATGACCAAACACTTGGTTTTTTACTTAAGCAAATATTTAAGCAATCTCTGTAGCGTTATTTTAACTAATTTTAGAAATATAGATGTGTGTGTGTGTGTGTGTGTGTGTGTGTGTGTGTGTGTATGTGTGTGTGTGTGCGTGTGTGTGTGTATGTGTGTGTGCGTGTGTGTGGGTGTGTGTGTGTCACAACATGTTATTAACAACAGCAGCAACAACAACAACAACAAACAAAAACATCAACAACAGCAGAAATAAAACAAAATCTGGACACCCGCATTTGTTTGTGTCAGAACTGTTGACAAGGGTCATGCCTCTCTCTCTCTTTCTCTCTTTTACTTTATCTATCTCCACCTCTCTTTCTCTCTATTTATCTATCTCTATCTCCACCTCTCTTTCTCTCTCTCTCAGAACTTTGAAGACAGTACTACAGACCACCTCCTTTTACTCCAGATACGGACGGGCTGTACAAATTCACGGACCTTCCGAATTCCCGAAAACCTGGATGGACCGGGTTCACCAGCGCCCTGGACTGGACCAAGCCGTCCGCACTCTCTAGCCGCCACGGACAGACCTCTCCTCCTCTCTCCTCCCTCTACGGACCTGATTAAAAGCAAACGCGGACAGGACCACAAACACAAGCAAAATACTTCGTTAATCCCCTCCCCGTCCACCAATGGAAAGCCGCTGCCAGAGGCAGTTACGCAAGAGTAGCCAATCACGGAAGCACTATGATTAGGGACATTAAAGGGCTTTAATAATGACCTTGTCGTATGGGAAAAACATTTCTCATCTCTGAGAGAAAATTCGCCTTGAATAATGTGAATATTGATGTGGCTTTTTTTCCAAGCTGGATTATGCTCAATATTTACGTCTTGCCTTTGAGGCAAACAATATTTATTGAAAGAATATTTGGCCAAAGCCATTTTATTGTTCTATAATGCGATGGTAGTATTAATACGTCTCTCAGTCTGTCTCTGTCTCTCTCTCTTCCTCTTACAGCCTCTGCAAGAAGGCTCGCAGCCTTCAAATATGTTTGAAAGAACATAAATATGCATTCAAGATCGATGACTCCATTGTGGAGTCCGCTTTTGAGCTCCACGGACTGGATTAAAGCGCTGTTATTAATACGGGAAGATGACAGGGCCAGAAGGAGATGTCTCGAAGCAGCCATCATACTCCAAGACTGTCGAGCAGGGGTATGTAGGCTTGTACATACTGGCAAAGCCCATCGCCCACATTATCCTTGACCGTCACGAGAAGAAAAAATGCAATCTATCACAGGTCGCTCCTCACCACATGTCCACTGCTTAAAATAAATTGTTTAAAAAGAGATGAGGTAATTTGAGGTGATCAGTCAGTCCCTCAACTTTAATAAAGGGAAAGCGAGTCCACAAGGATGAAGAGCTATATTCTGACTGAAAGAATTAGATCTACCCATCCTTTCCTTGGATCTAATGTGATTGCCTCTTGTTCCCCAGGTGCTGCATGACCTCTAAGGTTAAATTTAGCACTCGTTAGTGAATGTAATAATAAAAATAATAATAATAATAATAATAATAATGATAATAATCATGATAATAATCACCAGTCGTTTCCTAACGCTCCTTCCCTGACACAACTCCAATTGTGCTCTGTAGCATGTGTCGTTCTTGGGTTAGTTTCTGTACTAGACAAAGCTCCACTCAGATCGAAAGGTCAGTAAACAAAAGGCATATATGTAACGATAAATACGCTTGTTATGATCAAGATCAGTACAAATTTCAGCATCAGAGAAGCACCAGCAAGCAGTGAATCACTTCTGGTCAGAGGAAGAGACGGAGTTCTGAAGACCATCCACATTATTTTGTGTCTTGAAGAATAAGAGTCTCAGTGACGTGGCTGGAACGATTAAGAAATAACTCACACTTAGAGAGGGAACTTTAAACGACGTTTCGGTCCACCCAGGACCATTATCAAGTCAAAAGTAAGCGAGAACAAGTAGAGATGAGCGAGGGGTAAACACAACTCAGCTGGTGTAATGATAAATGAGGGGACATTAATCTTCTTGTTTGCCCTCTGGTAATGCATTAAGAGGTCCCTTCAAGCTTGGTGTGTATGAATGCAGATTACTGTGACCTCGATTCAAGGAATTAGATCTACCCTCTTCTTCCTTGGATTAAACCTTCCATTCCCTTAAATGGAATGTTTTAGTGGAAATTACAGATATACCCCTTCAGGGAGACTGTTCTATACTACTGAAGTCTCCCAGTTCAGGCTGACACTACGGAAGCTTCCAAGCTAAGCCTGACACTACTTAAGTCTCCCAGCTTAGGTTGACACTAATGAAGTCTCACACACCAGGCTGACAGATTTCAACACAATATATATGACCCAGCCTGTTTGATGTAATACGGAAGTGAAATATAACTACGTTCCCACTGTGTAACTATCATATAGAATAGTGTAGCAGCACACTGCTGGTGTATCCAATATTGATCAATTGATTTTTTTGTCGTTCTCTGTTCATCTTACTATATCACTTATTCTTTCCCTCTTTCTCCTCCTCCTCTTCCTCCCTTTGTATTTGTGTTCTCCCTTCTCCCCTATGTTATCTCCCTTCTTCATTTGTCTCTCTAGATTTACCCTCTCCTCTTTACCTGTTCTCCCTATTCTCATTTGTTATTATGTTTTTGCTTCTTCTTCTTCTTATTTTCTTCTTCTTTTTCTTCTTCTTCTTCTTCTTCTTTTCTTCTTCTTCTTCTTCAACATAATTCTCTTCTAATTTCAACTTCCTCTGTTCGTTTCTGCTTAACAAAAATAGACACAAACATTCAATTGTAAGAACGAAGATGGAAACAGGAAAGAGGGGAAAAGAAAGGAATGGGAGATAGAGAATGAACGATGAGGGGAAGAAAGGGGTGGACGTCACAATTAAGGATGGTTAAAGACAAAAAAAATGAATAAAGGGGAGAGAGAGAGAGAAATACGAGAAAGGTCATAATGTGTGAAATGGAAAGATGAGATGGTGAGGAAGAGGGAAGAGGAGGAAGAGGAAGAGGAGGAGGAAGAGGAGGAAGAGGAGGGTAAAAAAAAGAAGGAAGAGGAAAAGACGAAGAAGGAAGAGGTGCAAAAAGGAAACAGGAGGAGAAGGCACAGAAGGGGTAGAAGGATAAATAAGAGAAGACGGAAGAGGAAGAGAAGGAGGAGGAAGAGAAGAAGGATGAAAAGGAGGAAGAGAGAAGCAAGATAGATTGTGTATATGGAAAATAATAATGAAATAACCAATTTCCTCTTCCTCCTCCTACTCCTCTTCTCTTCCTCCTCCTTCTCCTCTTCTCTCCCTCCTCCTACTCCTCCTCCTTCTCCTCCTCTGAGATATACACAAGCACCAGTGTTCAACATACAAATACAAACGAGTCATCATACATTCATACATACACGTCACGTGGTATAGGAAGTTTGTATAAGCATTCAATGTATACACACACACACACACACACACACACACACAGGGGCCAGGAGCTTTGACTCGACCCCTGCAACCACAACTAGGTGAGTACATACATACATACACACACCTAGCGTGCTTCATATGAATACCGAGATATATACACACACATGTGGCTGCCTCTTGCAGTATACAGGTGAATACACACCATAGCAAGGCTAACTCACACACGTGTCATACTATGTAAATATGACCGCCTTATTTAGCATTAATCTGCAAATAGCGTCGCCATCTTGAAGACTGGTGGAACTAGAGATCTGCTAGACAGAGGTTGACTAGTATAGTGTCTGTATGGCAGACGTATACTCTGCTCTGAGTGTGTATTCAAAGCTCTTCCTGGTGTAGACACTTCTCTGCTAGCAGTGTGTATGCACTGTTGCTAGCAATGTACACACACACACACTGCCAGTAGCAGTATACACACACTGCTGCTAGCAGTACACACACTCCTGCTAGCAGTACACACACTCCTACTAGCAGTGCGCACACTGCTGCTAGCAGTACACACACTGCTGCTAGCAGTACACACACTGCTGCTAGCAGTACACACACTGCTGCTACCAGTACACACACTCATGCTACCAGTACACACACTCCTGCTAGCAGTACACACACTCCTGCTAGCAGTACACACACTCCTGCTAGCAGTACACACACTCCTGCTAGCAGTACACACACTCCTGCTAGCAGTACACACTCTGCTAGCAGTACACACACTCCTGCTAGCAGTCACACCCTGCTAGCAGTACACACACTCCCGCTAGCAGTACACACACTCTGCTAGCAGTCGCACACTGCTGCTAGCAGTGCACACTGCTGCTAGCAGTCACACACTGCTGCTAGCAGTACACACACTGCTGCTAGCAGTACACACACTGCTGCTAGCAGTACACACACTCCTGCTACCAGTACACACACTGCTGCTAGCAGTACACACACTGCTGCTATCAGTACACACATCCTGCTACTAGTACACACACTCCTGCTAGCAGTACACACACTGCTGCTACCAGTACACCCACTGCTGCTAGCAGTACACACACTGCTGCTACCAGTACACACTCTGCTGCTACCAGTACACACACTGCTGCTACCAGTACACACACTGCTGCTAGCAGTACACACACTGCTGCTAGCAGTACACACACTGCTGCTACCAGTACACACTCTGCTGCTACCAGTACACACACTCCTGCTAGCAGTACACACACTGCTGCTAGTAGTACACACACTGCTGCTAGCAGTACACACACTGCTCCTACCAGTACACACACTGCTCCTACCAGTACACACACTGCTGCTACCAGTACACACACTGCTGCTACCAGTACACACTCTGCTGCTACCAGTACACACACTCCTGCTAGCAGTACACACACTCATGGTAGCAGTACACACACTTCTGCTAGCAGTACACACACTGCTGCTAGCAGTACACACACTGCTGCTAGCAGTACACACACTCCTGCTACCAGTACACACACTCCTGCTAGCAGTACACACACTGCTGCTAGCAGTACACACACTGCTGCTACCAGTACACACTCTGCTGCTACCAGTACACACACTCCTGCTAGCAGTACACTCACTGCTGCTAGCAGTATACACACTGCTGCTAGCAGTACACACACTCCTGCTACCAGTACACACACTCCTGCTAGCAGTACACACACTGCTGCTAGCAGTACACACACTGCTGCTAGCAGTACACACACTGCTGCTACCAGTACACACACTGCTGCTACCAGTACACACACTGCTGCTAGCAGTACACACACTGCTGCTACCAGTACACACACTGCTGCTAGCAGTACACACACTGCTGCTACCAGTACACACACTGCTGCTAGCAGTACACACACTGCTGCTACCAGTACACACACTGCTGCTAGCAGTACACACACTGCTGCTAGCAGTACACACACTGCTGCTACCAGTACACACACTGCTGCTACCAGTACACACACTGCTGCTAGCAGTCACACACTGCTGCTAGCAGTACACACACTGCTGCTAGCAGTACACACACTGCTGCTACCAGTACACACACTCCTGCTAGCAGTACACACACTCAGTACCCACATTGCTGCTACCAGTACACACACTCCTGCTAGCAGTACACACACTGCTGCTACCAGTACGTACACTGCTGCTACCAGTACACACACTCCTGCTAGCAGTACACACACTGCTGCTACCAGTACACACACTCCTGCTAGCAGTACACACACTGCTGCTAGCAGTACACACACTGCTGCTAGCAGTACACACTGCTGCTAGCAGTACACACCTGCTGCTAGCAGTACACACACTCTGCTTGCAGTACACACACTTGCTAGCAGTCACACACTCATGCTAGCAGTACACACACTCCTGCTAGCAGTACACACATTCCTACTAGCAGTGCGCACACTGCTGCTAGCAGTACACACACTGCTGCTAGCAGTACACACACTGCTGCTAGCAGTACACACACTTATGCTAGCAGTACACACACTCATGCTACCAGTACACACACTCCTGCTAGCAGTACACACACTGCTGCTAGCAGTACACACACTCCTGCTAGCAGTACCACACCCTGCTACAGTACACAACTCTGCTAGCAGTACACACCCCCTGCTAGCAGTACACACACTCCTGCTAGCAGTACACACACTCCTGCTAGCAGTACACACTCCTGCTAGCAGTACACACACTCCTGCTAGCAGTACACACACTCCTGCTAGCAGTACACACACTGCCTGCTGCAGTCACACACTCTGCTAGCAGTACACACACTGCTGCTAGCAGTACACACACTCCTGCTAGCAGTACACACACTCCTGCTAGCAGTACACACACTCCTGCTAGCAGTACACACACTCCTGCTAGCAGTACACACACTCCTGCTAGCAGTACACACACTCCTGCTAGCAGTACACACACTCCTGACTAGCAGTACACACACTCCTAATAGCAGTACACACACTGCTGCTAGCAGTGCGCACACACACACTGCTAATAGCAGTGTAAGATCGAGCCCTCAGACTCGGGTTTAGCGCATCGCCCAACTCCCACTACTGTATCCAGCTGGCTACTGTATCCAGCTGGCTACTGTATTCCCAACTGTACTTCACATTAGCACAACAGAATACATTTGAACCAAATTATTACTCAACAAATGGGAGCACAAACAGTTTGTTTGATCTACAATGCTCGCTGATTATTTGCAAATGGTATATATAATTGGGTGTCATTATTATGAATTATACGCAAAACGTGCCCGTCTATAATTCAATTTTACGAAAATTTAAAATTTTCAGAAAATTTATTTGTCGTTAAAAATAATTTAAGTGAAAGACGAAAATTGTGGTAATGTGTGGCAACCTTTGGGGGAGGGGGTGCTGGTGGCTGGTTCTTGATCCGAGGGATTGGCGCTGTGTGATTCCCACCTGCTTCCTCCCCCCGTACGGTTTTGGCGTTTCCCGTTTAAGTGTCTGAATAGGGAGGGTGAGAACATCACGTCACCATCACGTCACTGTCACATCACCACGCCAGCTGTTACATCCCCACACATCATCACTCGTCACCATATATCACCACATATCACTACGCATCACTACACATCACCGCATATCATTATACATAACCACACATCACTACACATCGCCACACATCACTACACATCCACACATCACATACACATCACTACACATACACATCACATCCACATAACTACATAACACTACATACACATCACACACACTCACATAACCACATCACTACACATCACATCATACATCCTTCCTACACATTCACTACACATAACCACACATCACTACACATAACCACACATCACTACACATAACCACACATCACTACACATAACCACATATCACTACACATCGCCACACATCACTACACATCGCCACACATCACCACATCACTACACATCACTACACATTACTACACATCACTACACATCACCACACATCATACACATCACTACACATCGCCACACATCACCACATCACTACACATCACTACACATCACTACACATCACCACACATCATACACATCACTACACATCACCACATATCACCACAACAGTTACTGTCAGTCTGACATCGTTGGTGTTGACTTTCAATTATGATCGTCAGACAAACTCACCTGATCTTAAGATTTCCAATAATAATATTATCTTGTTTGTTTTAGTGTATGTTAGTGGTGGTGGTGGTGGTAGTGGTGGTGGTAGTAGTAGTGGTAGCGGTGGTGGTAGTGGTGGTGGTAGTGGTAGTAGCAGTGGTGGTGGTTGTGGTGGTGATAATGGTGGTGGTAGTGGTGGTGGTAGTGGAGTTATTGCCTCTGTTGCACCTCTTCATTATACTCTCTCTCTCTCTCTCTCTCTCTCTCTCTCTCTCTCTCTCTCTCTCTCTCTCTCTCTCTCTCTCTCTCTCTCTCTCTCTCTCTCTCTCTCTCTCTCTCTCTCTCTCTCCATCAATACCTCTTAAATACTCAGACAATTATCTCACCTGCATGTTTTTCTCTTCACTGTAGCACTCTCTCTCATCTAATACCATGTATACATACAATACTAAGCACTCATACATACACTGAGTATGTATACATGACATGTCTCTCAATGAACGATTTTTCTTCTCCCAGGACGATAGAGAATTGTTGTGGCTGCCAGAGCACTCCATCTCTTCAATAATTCTTAACTTCGTACCTGAAAGCTTTTCTCTCTTTTTTCTCCCAGGATTACCATGAGAGACTCGTGTTTTTTGAATATCGTTAGTTTAATTTTTCTTGTATCGCTGCATTTGGCTTGGTCTATGAGGTTTGAAGACTTTCTACTGCACGAGGGTCTGGTGAACCGGTTTTCCCCTGAAAGGGGAGGTTCTGTGCCTAGGATCTAACACTCTTTAAAATGACGCTTATATATATATATATATATATATATATATATATATATATATATATATATATATATATATATATATATATATATAAGTAGAGTTGTCAAAAGTTTCCTCTAAATTATTGTGAATTTGTTAAATGTTCACGAATTTATAAAGGTTTGATATGTTGAAATTGCTGTTGTACTGATCGTAACTTTTGTTTTCCAAAATAAAAGGTAATATTGATGGATTTAGTGTACACATGTGTGTGTGTGTGCGTGCGTGTGTGTGTGTGCGTGTGTGTGTAAGTTTAACTATTACATTAAAAATGAAGATTGAAAGAGTGACTAAACAAAAATGATAAAAGGCAGAAAATTCCGGTGAGTCTCTTGTTGATACTGAGAGATAAAAGATAAGAGTCCTGGTGTCTGGATGACACGCTCCGGCAAGCGCTAAATGCATTACACATAAGTGTCTCAACTATAACAATAACGCAACATAAACGGAGACAAAAATAAAAACAGCCACTATCCCGTGGCTGGAACAATTGTTCAAAAGTGTTTTAAGTGAACACAGTAGAGCAGAGGCAAGAGGAACACTTAGAGGCTGATTCCCACAAGTAGCGTCAGGGGCAGCAGACACTACTACTCACTACACGACACAACTAGATACAACACAACTAGTTACCCTGCAATACAACTAGTCACTACACAACTAGATAGTCACTAACACAACTAGAGAATCACTCTACAACACAATTAGACAGTCACTCCACACCCCAGCTCCTGCAGTCATCGGGAGGAGAAGCCTTTAAGCAAACTGCTGCATGTATGCTGATGTAAAAGACTTTCTTCTTCAGGAGTTGAGAGAAGGTCTAGTCTAATAACCTCGCCTCTGTGCTCTCCATGTAGCCTAGACTTAGCGGTTATTGGTCAATGCTCACGCAGTTAATAATTCCATATTAACATGCGGGGCAGTGAGAATGCCGAGACTAAAGTCACGGCAGTCTCACTGACAGTCATGAACACTGTCTGTGTCTGTGTCTGTGGTTTGATCGCTAAAGCTCTCGCTTCACACGGCGAGTGTCTGGGTTCGATTCCCAGCGCGGGTAGAAACATTGGACGTGTTTCTTTACACCGGTTGTCTGTGTTCACCCATCAGTAAAATGGGTACCTAGGAGTTAGTCGACTGGTGTGGGTCGCATCCTGGGACAAGGACCTAATTTGCCCGAAATGCTCAGCATAACAAGCGGCTTTCTATATAGTAGTATGTCATTGATGTCAGCTAGACCTGTATACCATGTACATGTACTTGTAGTAAATAATGATATTATTATTATTATTAGTAGTAGTAGTAGTAGTAGTAGTAGTATCATCATTATTATTATTATTGTTATTTATACAGTTAACACTGGCGCTCTTGGTAGGCCAGACAGACCAATGGGCTTAGACGTAAACAAAAGAATAAGTTACATGTTTAGCTATAAACTGCAGGAGGCCAAGTTACATGCGTAATAACCGAGCAGAAAATGGCGTTAAGCCTATGTTAAAAAATATATGATTTTAATAATACATTTGGAAAATTGGTGCCAGCACATTCCAGCAATAATTTCAAAATTACTCTAGGCAGGATACAGTAGTGTCAAACATTGCAAACCGTTCAAAAAAGGCATTCGACCGGAAACCAAAATTGGGAATGGTCTAAATAAGAGTGATCATAGGACACCTGCACATGTCATTAACTGGAGGAACCTTACCCTAATTACAATACACCAGTGTTGAAAATTTGAAGCCAATCGGATGAGGTATTCGTTATAATCGAAAAATTTCAACCAAGAAAATTATTTGAGGCAACCACTTCAAAGTAACCCCCCATTTCTAAGTGTCCAAGAAGAATAAATAAACAGACATTGGGTATTTCCTAAGAAATACTCAGCGTTATTAACACTTATTAAAGAGGGTTCCAAGTGAACAACACAAGAGTATTATAAAGTGTAGCTTGGAAGATGTAGTTGTAGCCCTCACGAGGACGTTGTTATAGAGTGACACTCTGAGAGCCACCATGAAATTGAATGTGCCGATATTGGCTGCCAGGCAATTCCACGGATGGAAAGTTTGGGTGACATTTTGTCAAGGCTTAACCCAACTACTGTTGTAATGTTATAGTTACAACAGTAGAAAGTTGACTGTGTGGCTCTCTCTCTCTTTCTCTCATATATATATATATATATATATATATATATATATATATATATATATATATATATATATATATATATATTAAATTAAATATATAGGGGTATCACCTGTAGAACTTTATTGGGGACCCTCATCCTCAGAGAAGACAATAAACGTACCTCAGGGAAAACTCGAGGTTCTCCCCGGAGCTGTTTGAATATTTTCTTCTCCTACCACCCCTATATATATAATATATGAATGCTTTATTAATAGACAGAATACATCAATGGAAAACATGAACATGAATAAAATGGTACAATATATCAAAGATTATGAATCTCTTCCAGCTCCCCCGAAGCCGGACGCGAGCCAAGTATGCAGCATGCGTTTCCCTCTGGATGGCCACGCTTAGACGCTGGAACATGAACGTGGCTGCCCTTGGGTCCCTGGTGGTGTCGATGAGTCTGGATATATATATATATATATATATATATATATATATATATATATATATATATATATATATATATATATATATATATATATATATACATACATACATGCATTCATACATACATACATACATACATACATATACATACACGGTTCGCTACATATTGATCACAGGTGCTACTGTAAATGCTTTAATTATGTTTATAATCAAGCAAATATATGCACATTACATTTATTTCTGACTCAAATGTTCAACTATAAGCAAAGGTATTTCTGTTATTATTATTATTATTATTATTATTATTATTATTATTATTATTATTATCATTTTCGTTATTATTACTTTTCTCGTAATTATTGTTACTAAAATGTTTGTTTTTATACATATATTCAAATATCCATACATACATATATACATATGTATGAATATTTGAATATATATATGTATGTATACATGTATGTATGTATGAATGCATTTATACATATACATTCATGCATACATATATATATATATATATATATATATATATATATATATATATATATATATATATATATATATATATATATATATGTCGTGCCGATTAGGTAAAACTTGCGATTTTGGCTTAAATAGCAACGCTCACCTTGCCATATAAGACAAGTGAAAATTTGTGTATGCAATAATTTCGCCAAAATCATTCTGAACATAACGAAAAAATATATTTCATTGTGTTTGTTTATTATTAAATTAATGTTAACGTATCTAAAATATATTTAGTTGGGTTAGGCTAAATTAAATTGCGCTTGTTGTAATAAGGTTAGGTAGGTTTTCAAAGTTTCTCTTGGTACAAAATTATAAATTCTTACATTAACATAAATGAAAAAATATATCTTTAAACGTATAAGAGAAAATTTTAGAAAGGACTTAATTTTAGATGAGTTCTTGCTAATTGACCAGTTTTACCTAATCGGCACGACATATATATATATAGTATATATATATATATATTATATATATATATATATATATATATATATATATATATATATATATATATATATATATATATATATATATATATATATATATATATATTTTATACACATACATTACAAACAAATTTACACTCATAAATACATATGTCTATATGCATCATCAGTATACATATTATATGTGAGTATACATGACGCATAGTCAACATAGTTTGGAGAATCTTCAATCAAGAAATTTCAAAGTCATTCTGTAATCTGAAACTGAGCTCCATTTCTGACCTTTTTTTTCCAGCAAATGCTGTATTTTCCAGCAAATGCTGTATTTTCCAGCAAATGCTATATTTTCCAGCAAATGCTGTATTTTCCAGCAAGTGCTGTATTTTCCAGCAAATGCTGTATTTTCCAGCAAATGCTGTATTTTCCAGCAAGTGCTGTATTTTCCAGCAAGTGCTGTATTTTCCAGCAAGTGCTGTATTTTCCAGCATATGCTGTATTTTCCAGCAAGTGCTGTATTTTCCAGCAAATGCTGAATTTTCCAGCAAATGCTGTATTTTCCAGCAAGTGCTGTATTTTCCAGCAAATGCTGTATTTTCCAGCAAATGCTGTATCTTCCAGCAAGTGCTGTATTTTCCAGCAAGTGCTGTATTTTCCAGCAAATGCTGTATTTTCCAGCAAGTGCTGTATTTTCCAGCAAGTGCTGTATTTTCCAGCAAGTGCTGTATTTTCCAGCAAGTGCTGTATTTTCCAGCAAGTGCTGTATTTTCCAGCAAGTGCTGTATTTTCCAGCAAGTGCTGTATTGTTTCTGTCTGTTTTTGCAGTTGCTGTTATTTCCGATGTTGTTGTTGTTTCTGTTTGTTGCTGTTGTTAATGTGGTTGCTGTATTTGTGGCTTTTTCTTGCTGTTATTGCTTATTGTTGTTGCTGTTTCTGCTTTTGTTGTTGTTCGTGATGTTGCTGTTAACGTCTTTGTTCCTCCAGCTGTTCTTGTTGCTGCTGCTGTTATTGCTCTTACTACTGTTGTTGTTTCCGCTTTAGTTCTTGTCTTTGCTGATGCTGCTATTATTGTTTTTTTTTTTGCTTTTGTTTTTGTCTTACTAACATTGTTCTGCTTTTCTTGACTGTTTTCTGGCATGTTTCTATTTTTTCCGTTATTTACATTATATTAGTAGAAATATCATATAATAACAAAAGCAACAAGATAAACAACAACAAAAGCAACAACAATAGTACGACTACTACTACTACTATTACTACTACTACTACTATTACTACTATTACTACTACTACTACTACTATTACTACTACTACTATTACTACTACTGTTACTACTAATATAATTACTGCTACTATTATTGTTACTACTACTGATATTACTACTACTACTACTACAATTATTACTACTATTATTACTACTGCTACTACTACTATTACTATTACTACTACAATTATTACTACTATTATTACTACTGCTACTACTACTATTACTATTACTACTACTACTACAATTATTACTACTATTATTACTACTGCTACTACTACTATTACTATTACTACTACTGTTACCACTAATATAATTACTGCTACTATTATTATTACTACTACTACTACTATTACTTTTATTACTACTACTATTACTACTACTTCTATTACTACTACTTCTATTACTACTACTATTACTGTTACTTCTTCTATTACCAATACTACTACTGCTACTAGTATTACTACTACTGCTGCTACTACTTTTACTACTTCTACTATTACTATTACTCCTACTACCATTACTATTAATAATAATCATAATAATAATAATATTATTATTATTATTATTATTATGATAATAACTATGATATTTTTGCAACATTTAAACTTGACAAAAACATTATACACTAATTTCAGTATAAACTTTTTAGGGGCGTTTTTATACTTGACTTAGATAATAATATTTACTAAGAAATTATTATTATTATTATTATTATTATTATTATTATTATTATTATTATTATTGTTGTTGTTATTATTATTATTATCATTATTATTATTATTATTATTATTATTATTATTATTATTATTATTATTATTATTTTTATTATTATTATTATCTCTCCCCACAAGATCAGGTGAATGTACAGATAACTTTCACGGCACACATAAGTACGATAAAATACCTAAATTACTGGGAACAGTTGAAGTCCCTTGATTTGTATTCCCTGGAACGCTGGCGAGAAAGATACATGATAATATACACTTGGAAAATCCTAGATGGATTAGTCCCAAATTTGCACACGAAAATCACTCCCAACGAAAGCAAAAGACTCGGCAGGAGATGCAACATCCCCCCAATGAAAAGCAGGAGCCCCACGAGTACGCTTAGAGATAACTCAGTAAGTGTCAGGAGCCCAAGACTGTTCAACTGCCTCTCAGCATAAATAAGGGGAATTACCAATAGACTCCTGGCTGTCTTCAAAAAGGCGCTGAACAGGCACCTAAAGTCAGTACCTGATCAGCTGGGCTGTGGTTAGTACGTCGGTTTGTGTGCGGCCAGCAGAAATAGCCTGGTTGATCAGGATCTGATCCACCGCGAGGCCTGGTCACAGACCGGGTAGCGGGGGCGTTGACCCCCGAAACCCTCTCCAGGTATACTCCACTCCCTCCGGCCACTACTGTCTTGAACAGAGGGAGGAATAAAGGGTATCAAACCGTGCTAGAAGTATGTCATGGAATTGATCTGGGACACAGAAGTGAATACAAGCCTCTGTTCTTACCATGACCAGTCGTGTTACTCCACTGCCACTCACAGTGCTCTTTTTACCAGTGCTAAAACAGCTTGTCACCACTAGTTCTACATCTGGTCACCACTAGTTCTACATCTGGTCACCACTAGTTCTACATCTGGTCACCACTAGTTCTACATCTGGTCACCACTAGTTCTACATCTGGTCACCACTAGTTCTACATCTGGTCACCACTAGTTCTACATCTGGTCACCACTAGTTCTACTTCTAGTCACCACTAGTTCTACATCTGGTCACCACTAGTTCTACATTTAGTCACCACTAGTTCTACATCTGGTCACCACTAGTTCTACATCTAGATACTGTGGTGCGGGTGGACTCGATATATTGCTACAACTGAGACAACCGTCTACTTCTATGTCTACTGCCCTTAACTTGGTCGCGTCGTTTTCAACTGATCTTGGAGACGAGGTTGCTGAACAAACACCAAGATACCCTTGATTCAGTCTGCCTCAGCGTAGTATCCAGCTGAATCCTGTATTTGCAAAATGCCTGTCTAGCTGTTTCTTGAATGACTGCTCTCAACTGTGTTTGCGCTGATAGTTGCTGCTGGTAGTGTGTTCCATTCTGTAATATATATATTTGCAAAAAAAAAAAATTAAATACGTTCGTGTTGCATCTCCTGCCTCGAAGTTCCATTCCAATGTTTCTGATATTATTTTTACACTTCAAGCAGTTCTTCATGACTCACTAAATCATAATAACAAGACTTCAAACAGACCATAGTACGGGTGGATGAACCTTATTGCAGCCAGCTGGCCCAGTGGTTAACGCACTGGCCTGGAGTTTTACGACTCGCTTGCCATGGGTTCTAACCCCCACCCGTACCGTGGTTAGTTCGTCATGTTCTTTAACCCTTCAGCGAGGTCTCATAATCTCTGATTCCCAAAAGAGAAAAGGTTGACAGCTCTGGGTCTTCCCTGTTGTGAGTTATTGATCAGCGTTGATACTAGTTTGGACGCTCTCCCCTGTACCCTCTCCAATACATCTTTATCTGTTATGTTATTTGTAGGCAGAACTGGAGAACATATACAAGTTGGGGTGTAACAAGTTCATTATAATGACTGATGACTTACACACTTGTGTAACACTTGGGTATTTTTATTGTGGGAAAGTTTCGCTAACCAGTGGCTTCATCAGTCAAATACAGAGAACAATGGTTGAGGATAGGAAGAAGTTTGAGGTAATCAGTCCCTCAGCCTGGAGAGGAAGCCACTGACTGGCGAAAAGTTTCCACAATGCACTCAAGTGTTGCTCAAGTCATCATCCTGTCGGTTCTTAGAACAATTTATCTACATTATAGAGTCACTGTGGCTTCCAGAGTTTTATACTCGCAATTTCTGGTTGCGAAACCAACCTTAAAATTTGCTCTGTTGCTCAGTGATAGACATTTGTACTTTTGGGGTCGTTTCAGGTCGTTGTTTATCATTACTCAAATGTCCATTTCTTCTCGTTTTTCGATGATATTATTGCCAAATATTTTGTATTCATGGTTTAGATTGCTATATTAAGAAACAGCGCTGTATAATCCCCACGGGTTTAGCTTTCCCCGATAATAGTAAGAATAATAATAATAAAATATATTAAAAAATGAGACCTTATTTTGCATTTGTCAACTTTTTCGACGTCTCGGAGCACAGCGTCAAGATCTCCAGTTCACTCTGAATGCTCAATCAATTTGCTTGAGTCACTGCACTCTTCCCCAATTTTGCATCATCCTCAAAGTTTGCCTATTTAGATGTTAGCCAGAGAGAGAGAGAGAGAGAGAGAGAGAGAGAGAGAGAGAGAGAGAGAGAGAGAGAGAGAACACAAATGATGATGGTCTCTAGGCACCATGATGGTAATGCCGGAGCAGTAGTAAGTATGAATGGGAGAGTGCTGGTACCTGGGGAAGAAGTTGATATCCTTGGGGTGAAATTTGACTCCAAACTGACTATGAAGAACCACGTTGTAAATCTTGCAAACAAGGCAGACAGGAAGCTTACTGCATTTCGACGTATCTCGCATCTGCGAGGGATGTTGGTGGACCGTACTGTCATGTACAAGTCCAACATTGTCAAAGTACCACACTTGACTCCACTTGGAGGACAGCGAGAAGCAAACTTCTATACCACAAGACGGGCAGCAAGCAGCAACTTCAGTGGATCAAATGAAATTGCTGGCCCACAGATGGCTCCAACTTCATTCTGTTCCCTACTTGTATGTTTCATAACAATAAAAATGCTTTCAAATGAGCTGATGTAGGTAACAGCTCTTAGCTTGTCAATAAAGTTAGGAACTCTCAACTTTCCAATAATGTTAGGAATCCTTAACCTAACCTTGTCAAACCCTGTGTAAAAAAAAAAAAGAGATTGATTACCCTAGCTTCATAAAGTGAAAAATAAAAATTATTTAGATATCTCACATAAATGATTAATTTTTTTTCTGGTTGGGAAGTACGTACTGAAGTCACAGAGAGCTTTGAGTAGCAGCTCCCTGGTTACCCAGCACTGACTGCCTCCTTTGAAGCTTTGTAGAGCTTTGAAGCCCAATTACAATATATGAATGCGAGATGAAGGTCGAACATTTTCAGAATATTATTATTATATTTATGGGGAAGCGCTAAATCTGTAAGGGAGTCTTGATAAAGAGCGACCTGACTGATCAGAGGGACGGAGGGTCGAGCCTCCACCACTCACTGCACTGGATGACCCACCGGGGATAAGAAAATTAGAATGGAAGAGCACCGCTGCAGGCCTACTGGCCCATGCATGGCAAGTCCTTCTCAAAAATAACCATTCCCACCAACTTGGAAAAAAAAATTACGTCATGGGAGGTAATAAAGTTTGACCCCGAAGAAGGAAATTGGTAGCTCCACTTCCTAGGACCAAGAGCCATTCGCCTTCCTCGGAGGGGTACCCTCCCTGAAGGTTTTACTACGGCTGCGGAGAAGAGATAGCAGAGAGTCTGGCTAATGAACAGGAGCTGGACGAGAGAGAGAAAGAGAGAGAGATAGTGAGAGAGAGAGAGAGAGCATTAAAACTTTCACTCTCCTTCAATGGTAATATCTCACTCTCAGATCCTCCAGGAATAATAATCGTCAGCCGAGTAAATCCAGCAGAGAGATTCTGGCAGTGTGTGTGTGTGCGTGTGTGTGTGTGTGTGTATGTGTGTGTGTGTGTGCGTGTGTATGTGTGTGTATGTGTGTGTGTGTATGTGTGCGTATGTATGTGTGTGTGTATGTGTGTATGTGTGTGTATGTGTGTGTGTACGTGTGTGTGTGTATGTGTGTGTGTATGTGTGTATGTGTGTATGTGTGTGTGTGTGTATGTGTGTGTGTGTTTGTGCGTACGTGTGTGTATATGTGTGTGTTAGTTACCATGTGTGTGTGTATGTGTGTGTATGATTGTGTGTAAGTGTGTGTGTGTGTAATAGAAAATTCAAGTTTACAGTATATAGGAAGGCTTCTGAGAAATTACCGAGTTTACCGACGAAGAAATTAGGACAATATCTGACATTGCCACGAAACTGCGGTACCTAAGGAGTTTGTAGAATCAGCTTTGCTGGCACCTACAAAAACTTATCATAGGACTGAACCCAGGATAACACCTCAGATCAAGAACGTGCTAGTTCTCTCATACAATGAGAATTTATCTGTTCTTAAAAATTCACAAAAAGATTCAATATACAATTAGTTTTTAAGAATTCCCGGAGTGTTAAAGGCATTTTGATAAAGAATTCACCTCAACACTGTGTTGGTGGTGTCTACTGGATCGGTTGCAAAGGCTGCAACTTATCTTATGTGGGACAGACCAGCAAACCTCTAGATGTCAGGACATCACAACACCAATATTCGATACGAACTGCACAGAAATATTATAAAACACGATAAACGTTCATTATATAATAATAGTGGCGGCTTATTCAAACTTTATAACTGAAGGCATTGTACACACTCTCAAGCTGGATTCCTACCTGAACTCAAATTGACTATCATTTGCTGCTTCCAATCAAGCTTAAGGATAAACCAGCATTTGCCTGAGGGTGAACTGGACCAGCTTCTGGAAATAGGAGGGTTTACCCTTCTTTTGGTCTAGCGCTTCCACGTGAATGTAATAAGAATAACACAAATTAAAAGGATTTTTTTGTAAATTTACTTTACAGATATGTAAGTAAAATATTTGAGAAAAAGAGAGAGAGAGTGAGTGAGAGAGAGAGAGAGAGAGAGAGAGAGAGAGAGAGAGAGAGAGAGAGAGAGAGAGAGAGAGAGAGAGAGAGAGAGATGCTTACTCCAAGATGCAATTTAACATATGAAGCCTGTGAGTATTCTGAAGAACCTCATCTTCCTTTAGTGCAATAGATTAGAGAAGCAATTACTGCAGAAACGTGTAATAATCTTGTAGGATGTTGGTGTTCAGATCATCTTGTAAGATGTTGGTGTTCCCTTGATCATCTTGTAAGATGTTGGTGTTCCCTTGATCATTTTGTAAGATGTTGGTGTTCCCTTGATCATCTTGTAAGATGTTGGTGTTCCCTTGATCATCTTGTAAGATGTTGGTGTTCCCTTGATCATCTTGTAAGATGTTGGTGTTCCCTTGATCATCTTGTAAGATGTTGGTGTTCCCTTGATCATCTTGTAAGATGTTGGTGTTCCCTTGATCATCTTGTAAGATGTTGGTGTTCCCTTGATCATCTTGTAAGAGGCTGATGTTCCCTTGATCATGGCCAAGCCAAACACCCAAGACAGAAATCAGAACAAGGCTTAGGTTAGTTGAGGTTAGGTGTGTGTGTGTCTGTGTGTGTGTGTGTGTGTGTGTGTGTGTGTGTGTGTGTGTGTGTGTGTGTGTGTGTATGTGTGTGTGTGTGTTTTGTGTGTTGGTATCCCCTTGGTAGCTTAATCCCTCAATAGATGGAGCTGTGAGGGAGAATATTGCCTAAGAGAGGTGAAGGAATAACACAGGTGAGATGGACACAGGGATGCCACATGTGACACTTACGTGTCCTTCACTCTCATATATACACAAATGTCTTACACTCTGATACACACACGTGTCCTTCACTCTCATATACACACGTATCCTTCACTCTCATAATACCACCAAGAGTATATACACCAAAAGGTTTATATATATTTTTATATGAATATACTTAAAGCATAAAAAAACGAAAAGTGTATTTCTGCCATGTGTATACACTGAAAATATATACACCGAGTGATCGAGTGGTATGGAGCTTACAGTGTGTGTATGTACAGTATCTCTCAGTGTATATACAATGATAGTATAAATAGTAGCAATGGTGGCAGCAGCAGTAGTAGTACTAAGGTACTAGCAATTATAATACTAGTGAAAGAGTTAAAAGTAGTAGTACTAGTAGTTGTTGTAGTAGTAGTTGTTGTAGTAGTAGCAGTAGTTGTAGTAGGAGTAGTAGTAGTAGTAGTTGTAGTAGCAGCATTAGTAGTAGTAGTAGTAGTAGTAGTAGTAGCAGTAGTTGTAGTAGGAGTAGTAGTAGTAGTAGTTGTAGTAGCAGCATTAGTAGCAGTAGTAGTAGTAGTAGTAGTATTTGCAGTAGTAGTAGTAGTAGTAGTAATAGTAGTAGCAGCAGTAGTCGTAGTAGCAGTAGTAGTAATAGTAGTAAAAATAATACTAATAATGCTAAAATAATAATAATAAAACTATAATAGTTTTAGTAATAATAATAACAACAACAATAATAATTAAAATCATAATAGTAGTAGTAGTCGTAGTAATAGTAGTAATACAATAGTGTAATAATTAACTACAGTGCGTAATTTGGGAATAAAAACATCTGTGACTATCATGCACAGCTTCATCCATCAGGTACAACCTAACAATACAATCGAAAGGCTTTAAACCTCACCCAACCATCCACAAAACACCAAAAGGGGGAGAGAAACTGCAATACCGCCATACGAGGAGAACACACACGCAAAAATGATAACACAGAGAGCAGTAGCAAAATCCAACTGATGGAATGGGAGAGGTAAAGGCTAGATGGGATGGCGGGAAGAATTTTTAGCTGGTCCTCAGGGCTGGGAAGGCACCACGGAGGAGGGGATGGGGAGGTTTGAAAGACTGGACCAACTTGCCCACCGAGTTATTGCACCATAGGATGTGTACTTTTTCTGGGGATGAGTAGAAGGATCGAAGATATATCATCGTTATTATCATCATCAATAATAATAATAATAATAATAATAATAATAATAATAATAATAATAATAATAATAATAATAATAACTAATAAGAGTCATAATTAATAAATAATAATAATAATAATAATAATAATAATAATAATAATAATAATGAAGAAGAAGAAGAAGAAGAAGAAGAAGAAGAAGAAGAAGAAGAAGAAGAAGAAGAAGAAGAAGAAGAAGGTATTTTTCTTAAACCTTTATCAATAATTTAACATTGAAAACACATCCATGTGACTTAAAGTACGCAATCTTGGAATACACAGCGAAAACCAGAATGTCAGGCTATCAGTCTGACAGGTCCAGTAGCTAGCAGATAGTTCCACCTCTGTCACGTGTGTGGGATCCGGACAGTGAGAGCAAAGCTCTAAACACGTCCAGTGGAGCTTGCAAATGTGCAAGGCTTACCTCCTGATGTTGTCGATTGCATGACCGACACTGCTGCCACCTGGATCCCACTGTGAGGCTCTGTCACCCATTTTGGCTTCTCTTGCGGTGAATGTTCGGGCCTCGATGAACACGGGGTCATGTGTCGTACACGGGGTTATGGGATGAATACGGGGGTCATGGAACGTACACGGGGTTATGGGATGAACACGAGGGTCATGGAACGTACACGGGGTTCTGGGATGAATACGAGGGTCATGGGACGTACACGGAGTTATGGGATGAACACGGGGTCATGGAACGTACACGGAGTTATGGCTACTGATGAACACGGACGTCTTAATACTATTAATAATAACTCTGTGGTGGTATCGCTTATTTCCATCTCCTGTAACGTCGTTTTAACAGCCTACGACTGTTTTAATTAACAGTCCCAGATTGTTCTTAACAGTCTGAATCTTTTTGTAACAATCTTAACATTGTATCTAAAACCTTTGATTCTTCATTAATCCTAAATTTTGAAAAAAAAAATGTCGGATATGGTTCCAGAAACCCTCGATCCTACGATACAATCCCGAACTCTTTTAAACACCTTTAAAACTTTTTAACAGTCTTGGATTCCGTCTGTTTACCATTTAATGCCAAGTTTTTAAGTCGTTTTAACTCGAGAGAGAGAGTCGTAGATGCTATCTCAGGAGGATTTAATTCTACGTATCCCAAGATAAATTGGAGTTAAAGCAAGAGGTTACGAGAGGAGATATGCCAAGTAAGCTTGTATTCTGGCAACGTTTCGCACTTCATCTTGAGCGAAACGATATCCCAAATGGAAGCTTGATTTGTATATAGCGTTTTCATGTAAATTACGTCTGTTTATGCACCCAAGACATTCAGAAATGTGAACTACCTGAGAGTGTTCATGGGAAAAATATTCTCGTAAGTTAGAGCTAGCCTCTCTCTCACACACACACACTCTCTCTTTCTTTCTCTCTCTCTCTCTCTCTCTCTCTCTCTCTCTCTCTCTTTCACACTTTCTCGCCTCTTCTACCTTGTGGTCTGGTCTCTAAATCTCTCCTGGGCAGACTTGAGGAAGAAATAGTCTCCCCTGGGACTATTTTTTTAGAAAAAGAGGAAATTCTGGACTCATGACGTGGCTGCGAGAGGATCCTGAAAACACTGTTTTTATGATAAGCTTTTTTTTTTATGCTATTTTTTGGCAGGACATTTTTTTTTTTTTAAGAACTTCATTCCCTCTTTTTGAAATGGCCCTGCATGAGCGAAATGTGACTTGGAAAAGTTCGATATAGAGAGAAACGTGACTTGACAAAAGCTCTACTCAAAGAGAAACGTGACCTGACAAAGCTCTACACAGAGGGGAGGAACCATGACAATCCTCTACCAAGGGCGAAACGTTGTCCCAGTAAAAGCTTGCTCAGTAAAGCATGTCTCACCTTCACTACCCTCGGCAGAATGAGAGAGAGAGAGAGAGAGATTTCAAATGAGCTGATGTAGGTAACAGCTCTTAGCTTGTAAATAAAGTTAGGAATCTTTAGCTTAACCTTGTAAAACCCTCTGTAAAAGAGAGAGAGAGAGAGAGAGAGAGAGAGAGAGAGAGAGAGAGAGAGAGAGAGAGAGAGAGAGAGGGCGGAACTAGCATCAACAGTAGGGCTGCACAATAGTTATGAACAGGGAAATGGGAACGAGGATTCAAAATCCGAACACATAGATTACCCACCGGGCAAAAATATTGCTCTCGGGATTACTGACTAAAGATTTATGGGCTTATAGGGTCGCCGAGTGGTGTTTGTGAGGGATTAGTAATCCTCCCATTTCCCTCCCTCCCTCCCTCTGTCCCTCCCACATATACATGGTGATTTGTTTTTTAGGGATTATTAATCCCCCTCCCCTCCCCTACCCACGTATAATGTGATTTGCTTGTGAGGGATTAGTAATCTCCCTCCTCTCCCTTCCCTCCCTCCCTCCCTCTTCTCTCTCTCTCCCTCCCCACGTATATGGTGATTTGTTTATGATGGATTAGTAATCCCCCTTTCCCTCACTCCCTCCCCTCCCTCTCCTTCCTCTCCCAACACAGTGATGTGTTTGTGAGGGATTAGTAATCCCCCTTTCATCCCTCCCCCCCACATACACGGTTGTGTTTGTGAGGGATTATAGTAATCCCCACTCAATCCCCCACACAGAAGCAAACAGATTTGCAACATTACGTTGATGTGGGAGTGGCAGAGACAAACACAATACACAGTTTCAAGAGCAGGTATGACAGCCCCCAAGATGCCAGGAACTAATAGCGCTAACGATTATTTTTATAATTTAATTACAAGGAGCTGTGAATCGACCCTTGCAAGCCCAACTAGGCGAGTACAACCAGTTGATTATAACTAGGGGAGAGGAAGGAGTGAAAGTCACATGCAGCACTAGGTGTCTTTACTGACGAAACGTATCGCCCGCGGTGCAGGCTTCTTCAGTGGAATCCGGAGATCTCTCACTCTCCTGAAGACAGCAGCCTCCCTGGAAGACCCGAGTCTTACTCATGCGATGAGTCTAACAGTGACTCACATTGCCTTACGTTGGACTACGTGCAGCCAGCAGTAACAGCCTGGTCGTTCAGGCCCTAATCCACCGGGAGACCTGGTCAGGGACTGGGCCGCGGGGGCGTTGGCCCCAAGAACACCCTCCAGGTAGACTCCAAGTAAAAGAAACTTTCTTTCTGGACAACGTTTCGCTCAATGTAGAGTTTCAGCAAGCCACGTAAACTCTACACAGCTCATCGATCTAGCTGGACTATCCATATGAGACGAGCGTAGTCTAGTGGTCAGAGTTCGGTCTGGCCCCTTGATAGTTTGACTATTCCCTCGCCAGGAGACCAAGTAATACATCCTCCAATGTTATTAATATATATACACTGCCACAATACCACAGTACACTGCTAAAATACCACAGTACGATGTCGCAATGCCTTATTACACTGCTAAAATACCACAATGCACTGCCACAATACCACAGTACACTGCCACAATACCACAATTCACTGCTATAGTACCACAATACGGTGCCCCAATATACTACCACAATACCACAAATACACTGCCACAATACCACAATACACTGCCACAATACACTTCTACAGTACCACAAATACACTGCCACAATACCACAAATACACTGCCACAATACCACAATACACTGCCACAATACACTGCTACAGTACCACAATACACTGCCACAATACCACAGTACACTGCCACAACACCACAATACCACAAATACACTGACACACTGCCTCTCTGGGTCACATTACACCGTCATCATCCATCCTGGCTGAAACAAACTGCTCAAATATAGATTTACCCTCTGCCTGTGTTCCCAGCAAGTGAAAACTGATTTGGCAGTATCCACCGCAAACCTTTTTGTGCGGTTATGATATAATGCGGATATAATGAGAGAGAGAGAGAGAGAGAGAGAGAGAGAGAGAGAGAGAGAGAGAGAGAGTATGCAGATGGTGTAGGTGTAAGTGCTGCAGTGGCAGTAGTCGCGGGAGTGTAGCCAGGGCAGCTCCAGGAGTAGTAAGGTTTAGTTAATAGTCATTTAAGAGGCGAGCAACGAGGCTCGCCAACAACATAAAACGAAGAACGGCTCTGCTAAGCCGTCTAGGAAATGATCCAACTTTTCTCGGAAATGACAAAGGGATTATCATTATTAGGTATCCCCGAAAAGATTCTCTTTAAGTGGAAGACAGACATTGTATATTTCCATTTCCTCTTTTTGTTTGTTTGGTTTTTTAGTTCTCCTCTTCCCATGGCGATTTTTATTTATTCCTCAACAACAAATCAGTCATATGGCTTCAGATTTTTGATTTTGATGAAGTGAAAACTGGGAATGGAATTTTTTTTCGCAGTTGTTGATGTGTGTTGCCTGTGAAAAATTGAACAAAGGTTGAAATATTTGAAACCAGCATCGCCACACCTGTTGTCTGCCTCCACACCTGCACACCTCCACGTCTTTACACCTCCACACCTTCCTCTAGCCACCTCTCCACTACACGTGAACTTTGCATATTACATTGAAGAAACTGGGATAGTAGTTTGCATGTGATAACCTGGGAAAGCCTCTTCTGAATGGCTTCGTATTCTCAATGCTGATCCTCTTTAATTGCATTAGAAACTTATGCAGTAATGTGTATTTATGTGTGAATTGAGCATGATGAGGCTGGCGTTATTCAGTATAACGATTCCATTCTCGGATCATTAAGGTAGAGGGGGCTAGGGTTATAATATACCAGGATCACTTTCCCCGGTTAGCACAGTGCCTAAAACCCATCTCCTTTTTTTGTATCTGATATACGAGTCGCCTGTTAACCCACGGGTCTTATACAATGCCTGGAGACCCAGACAAAATGAGATTTGACTCCCGTTATTAAAAGTTCCCTTCAATTCCTTACATCAAAAAGACTTTTCGCCGGTAATAAAGCAACCCTGGTTGAGGGGGTGAAAAACTTTACTGCGTCAGCCAACATGAGCTTGGCAGGTAGTGATAGAGAGTAATAAAATTTATCTCGTTCCACTTTCCGCCAGATTTTGACGGATTTTAATAAGATAAATGTTTTAGTGACGTAAATATTGCGTAGAGGATTTTGTACCCAGCTGGGTCAGGGTTCCCTCAGGGTCGCGTTAGTTCAAAGTCACTTAATTTGCATATTATTTTATGGTTTCATGGATGGGGGATTTCCGTGTGTGCATGTGTACGTGAATGTGTACGCATATGTGGGTGCGTACAGCTGAGTATGTGTGTATGCATAGCGGTGTATGGTCACATGCAAGGGTGTGTGGATATGTGCACATTTTGGTGTGTGGATAAGTTCTAGTTTTTGTGAACACACACACACACACACACACACACACACACACATTCAAACATGAATAACATAGCCATATTCTCGCCAGAGAAAGTGAGGACATAGTAAGCGCTTGCTTAATGTGGTCTACCCTCGACTGTATTTGTGTATATATGTACTCACTTAATTGTACTCACCTAATTGTGGTTGCAGGGGTCGAGACTCAGCTCCTGGCCCCGCCTCTTCGCTGTCTGCTACTGGGTCTCTGCTCTCCCTGCTCCATGAGCTTTATCATACCTTGTCTTAAAACTATGTATGGTTCCTGCCTCCACTATATCTTTCTCTAGTCCATTCCACTTCCTGACTACTCTGTGTGTGTGTGTGTGTGTGTGTGTGTGTGTGTGTGTGTTCACTTATTTGTGGTTGCGGGAGTCGTGTCGTAGCTCCTGGTCCCGCCTCTCGGCTGGTCACCAGTAGGTCCACTCTCACTTATCTGATGCAGGGTTTCTAGCTGCGAATTTTTGACGCCGCAGTTATCATAGCTATCTCTGAGGAGCTCTAGCTTCTGGACCAGCTACTCCTCTACTTCCACACGCACCACACCATCCCCCACTCCATCTCCCCCACTCCATCTCCACAACTTCTTCTCCCCCTCTCCCTCTTTCACCTCCCTTCCTCTGGTCTCTCTCACCCAAGGCAGCATACGTCACAACGCATTAATTAGGAGACCTGTGTGTATGTGTGTGTGTGTTTGTGTGTGCTGTGACCTGACTACATACACACACACACACACACACACACACACACACACACACACACACACACACACCTTGTTTGTGTGGTACTGAAGGTTAGGATGATGACCAATAGACCCCACAGTGCTAATTAATGCTCTCTGTTGTGATGCTTGAAGAGCAGGAGCTGTGAGAGGGGAGAGGGAACTGTGAGAGGGGAGAGGGAACTGTGAGAGGGGAGAGGGAACTGTGAGAGGGGAGAGGGAACTGTGAGAGGGGAGAGGGAACTGCGAGAGGGGAGAGGGAACTGTGAGAGGGCAGAGGAACTGTGAGAGGGGAGAGGGAACTGGGAGAGAAGTTAGGAGAATCAGGGAGTGTGAGCGAGAGACAGAAAATATAATAAACAGAAGAAATCAAGAGAGAAAGAGAGAAGATGAGAGAAAGGAAGAGAGAGGATGAGAGAAAGGAAGAGAGAGGATGAGAGAAAGGAAGAGAGAGGATGAGAGAAAGGAAGAGAGAGGATGAGAGAAAGGAAGAGAGAGGATGAGAGAAAGGAAGAGAGAGGATGAGAGAAAGGAAGAGAGAGGATGAGAGAAAGGAAGAGAGAGGATGAGAGAAAGGAAGAGAGAGGATGAGAGAAAGGAAGAGAGAGGATGAGATAAAGGAAGAGAGAGGATGAGAGAAAGGAAGAGAGAGTATTACAGTCATTTACTGACTTCAGCAGTGTCATGCCAGCTCTCAGACATTCACTCACTGAGTTCAGTACTCAAGTCGTACTCAACTCTGCTGTATCGTCCGTCTTGTGGACTCTAACTCTTTGAAAAAGGAGAGGTTTACTCTAGAGGTTTATTCTAGAGGTTTACTCTAGAAGTTTACTCTAGAGGTTTACTCCAGAGATTTACTCTTAAGGTTTACTCCAGAGGTTTACTCTAGAGGCTTACTCTTGAGGTTTACTCTAGAGGTTTACTCTAGAGGCTTACTCTTGAGGTTTACTCTAGGTGTTAGAGTTGTCATAGAAATGCTGGAAGTAGCAAGTGTAGTGATAACTGAAGAAGAAGTAGTTGATAATGAAAGTGAAGAGGAGAAGCAGGAGAAAAAGAAGAGGAAGAATAAGAAGAATAAGAAGAAGAAGAAGAAGAAGAAGAAGAAGAAGAAGAAGAAGAAGAAGAAGAAGAAGAAGAAGAAGAAGAAGAAGAAGAAAGGAAGAAGAAGAACGAATGAAAGAATATGAGGAGAATGATAATGTTAAAGAAGAAGGATGAGGATGAAGCGAAAGAAAAATAAAAAAAAGAAAGGATGAAGAAGAGGAGGAGGAAGAGAAGGAGAAGAAGGGAGGATGATGAGGGCACTGAGAAGTCGTGGTTGGTAAGCCAATTGGTGACACAGTTTTCCCATCAGCGAAATCATACTGATCATCAGGTATCATGCTGATGCTACGTGACTGACAAAGAGAGAGAGAAGAGAGAGAGAGAGAGAGAGAGAGAGAGAGAGAGAGAGAGAGAGAGAGAGAGAGAGAGAGAGTGAGAGAGAGCTGATGTAGGTAACAGCTTTTAGCTTGTAAATAAAGTTAGGAACCCTAAACCTAACCCTGTAGAATCCTGTGTAAAGAAAAATGAGAGAGAGAATTCTCATCTCTTTCATATGTACCCCACCGTTTCCAGATCCTTCATACATACCACACCTCCAGCAGATCCTTCATACAAGCCACACCTCCAGCAGATCCTTCATACATACCACACCTCCAGCAGATCCTTCATACATACCACACCTCCAGCAGATCCTTCATACAAGCCACACCACCAGCAGATCCTTCATACATACCACACCTCCAGCAGATCCTTCATACATACCACACCTCCAGCAGATCCTTCATACAAGCCACACCACCAGCAGACCCTTCATACATACCACATCTCCAGCAGACCCTTCATACATACCACACCTCCAGAAGACCCTTCATACACACCACACCTCCAGCAGATCCCTCGTAGGCACACACCAAACTAATTCTTTGAGATACAAAGAAAACTGGTTGATGGCAGCCTATCTATCGGAATCTCATTTGGGTGTTTTTTTATAGTCTATCGAAAACCAATATTGGCAAACCTGTTATCTAGACCTAAAGAGGGAGAGGGAAAAAAAGATGGTTGTACGACGGACGTAACAAGTTGTTTAAGTTTGACTAAGATTTAGTGTAGATGGAAGCTGGGAGCATCGCCCCCGCGTCCCGTACCCATTCCACCACTCTGAGATTGTTAAGGAGATGTGACAGGAAGGAGACTTAGCTAGTTTAAGGTTAGCTAGTTTAATGTTAGCTAGTTTAAGGAGGCTAGCTAGTTAAAAGAGTCTAGCTAGTTTAAGGAGGTTAGCTCGTTTAAAGAGGCTATCTAGTTTAAGGAGATTAACTAGTTTAAAGATGTTGGCTAGTTTAAGGAAGTTAGCTAGTTTAAAGAGGCTATCTAGTTTAAGGAGGTTAACTAGTTTAAAGAGGCTACCTAGTTTAAGGTTAGCTAGTTTAAGGAGGCTAGCTAGTTTAAGGAGGCTAGCTAGATTAAGGGGGCTAGCTAGTTTAAAGAGGTTGGCTAGTTTAAGGAGGTTAGCTAGTTTAAAAGACGCTAGCTAGTTTAAGGAGGTTAGCTAGTTTAAGGAGACTTAGCTAGTTTAAAAGAGGTTAGCTAGTTTAAGGAGGTTAGCTGGTTTAAAGAGGCTATCTAGTTTAAGGAGGTTAGCTAGTTTAATGAGACTTAGCTAGTTTAATGAGACTTGTCTAGTTTAAAAGAGGCTAGCTAGTTTAAGGAGGTTAGTCGGTTTATGGAGATTTAGCTAGTTTAAGGAGGTTAGCTAGTTTAAGTCTCCTAACGAATACCACCTGACGTAAGTCACCTAACGTAATCCACCTGACGTAAGTTATCTGAAGTAAGACACCTGACGTAAGTCACCTAACGCAAGCTACCTGACGTAAGTCACCTAACGCAAGCCACCTGACGTAAGTCACCTGACGTAAGCCACCTGACGTAAGTCACCTGACGTAAGTCTCCTAGCATAACAAACTTTACCAAGGGTAGAGTAAGAATGCTAAAATATGAAATTCTAAAAGCGACCGACATGAAGAGCATAATAGACTTTTGTTTCGCTTGAGAGAACGTAACTTTTGTATAAAAAAGTGAGAGAAAGAGAGAGAGAGTAGAGAAAGATGAAGAGGAAAAGAGGGAGACAAAAAGAAAGAATAGAGTTTCTTTGTGCTTCGAGGAATAGAAAGATGAGGCACTTAAATGTGTGAATGTTGATGTTACCCTTTCCTCCCTCTCTCTCTCCCTCCCTCCCTCTCTCCCTCCCTCCCTCTCTCCCTCCCTCCCACACTCCTTCCTTCCCTCCCTCCCTCCCTTCCTTCCTTCCTTCTACCTTCTCTTTCTTCATAACTATATTATATATATATATATATATATATATATATATATATATATATATATATATATATATATATATATATATATATAAGTCCATGGAAAAAGCAATTTGTAGCTAACGAGAGTTTTCGTTTTCATTTCTGACTGGCAACGATAAAGTTGTTAAACTTTATCATCACTTCTTGATGTTGAAAAGTTTATAAAGTTTTTCGAGCGTTAAGTTTAGTGCAGTTCTCCCTCAAGAACTGCATCACAACCTTGATCCCCTGTTGAGTCATCACACGCGGGCCAGGAGCTGGAGCCCAGCACCATCCTCAATTCGCCATCAAGACGGAGCGACACGTCCCTCATGCTAGTGCCAGGGGCGGCACTGTGACTCTGGTACAAAGGTGCGTGCCTTTGTCATCCTCCAACTAACCTCTTGGGACCAGTGAGGTGTACCTCGCTGATCCCAAGACTCACCTATTCACCTGACAAAAGGTAATACCATTAATCCAGGGGACTCAGCATTCCTAGGCGCCCGTTTCATCATATATAAATATCTGAGGTTTAATTTCCTGGTGAGAATTCTTTTGTTTTGGAACGTAATCAAACCCGGGTGTGTACTGGCGTGGGTGTGGGTGTGTAGGTGTACTGGTGTGGGTGTGAATATACTGGCATGGGTGTGGGTGTGTGAGTGTACTGGCGTGGGTGTGTGGGTGTACTGGCGTGGGTGTGGGTGTACTGGCGTGGGTGTGTGTGTGTGTGTACTGGCGTAGGTGTGGGTGTGTGTGTATGCTGGCGTGGGTGTGTGGGTGTACTGGCGTGGGTGTGGGTGTACTGGCGTGGGTGTGGGTGTCTACTTGGGGTGTGGGTGAACTCGGCTCCTGGTCAGCTGGCCATTTGTGGTAGTAGGTCGTTCTGCTTCCTGTGATACCCACACGGGGGCCCAAGTGTTTTGTCCCTGCTAACTTTAGGGTCCCTGACACTGACTGTTATGGGGCCCAAGCATGACTTTATGGGGCCCTGAAGCATGAACTGTTATGGGGGCCCTGAAGCATGAACTGTTATGGGGTCCCTGAAGCATGAACTGTTATGGGTCACCATGGCAACCAGCAACAGCTAGGCCTACATGAACTTTAAAAAACTTTAATTTTAGCTATGAACTATTATGGTCTATGGCAACCACAAATTATTATATGATACTTTTTAAAATCTTTTAAGTATTTTTTTAACGATTAATTTGGTTCGAGTGGCCCTAATTAGGTCAAGCTAAGTTATTATTTTAAAATCCCTTCCTGTCATTTTTTCTTCTCTTCTTCTCCTCCTCTCTCCCTCTCTCTCTCTCTCTCTCTCTCTCTCTCTCTCTCTCTCTCTTCTCTCTCTCTCTCTCTCTCTCTCTCCTGGGGAGACAGAAAGTCAACTGCAAAATAAAAAAATACCCTTAACTCCATCCCACATCTCTTATAATGAAATTCTGAGAGAATATTACAGCTCAGGTGGAGGCCAGGCTGGTCGCCTCACATTAACTCGTCGTAACCAACATTATGTTGGTCCGCTGCAGTAGCCTGAGCTCTCGTGTCTGATGTGGTGATGTGAGCAACGCAGTATGTAGGTATTGTGATGGGGGGAAAGACAGGGCGATGTGCTGACGGGATTTAGGTGTGAGCAGATGAAGTCGGGTGTCGGTAGGTATGGTATATACTGGGTGTAAGGGTGGTTAGGTGTGTGGGTGTGGGTTTTAGTGTGGCGGGATCTGAATAGGTGTGGTTAGGTGTGAGGTGTGGTCGTGTGTTAGGTGGAATCAGGTATGAGTAGGTGTCGTTAGGTGTCTGTAGGTACGATCAAGTGTGAGTAGATAGAACTAGGTGTGAGTAGGTGTACTCAGGTGTGAGTATGGAACCCGTTTATGCAGTAGAGACACCTGTAAGTCATTTATGAAAATAAATACTCATTAAATGGACAATGAACGGATACACTTAGTCAATTATTGGGTAGAAATGCTCAGCAAATAACTTATGTGCTGCTACCACCTCAACAACCACCACCACCACCATCACAGCCACTACAACCACCACTACCACCACTACCACCACCACTACCACCACTACCACCACCGCTACCACCACTACCACCAACGCCACACTCAGAGACTGTTTTCACTGCAGGAGATAAGTCGTTTATCACCAAGTCCTCAAGAATCGTTTTTGGAATTTGGCTTTAAGTGGATTGTCGTTGGTGGAGGGGGCTATGGGGGAGGAGAGGGATTTGGGATAACGGAGGGGAGGGGAGGGATGATGGTTGACGGGGAGTCTTGTTATCTGAAGTTAATGGGTTGTTAATGCTTTGTGAAAACGACTGCAACAGCTTGGTGGATCAATATTCCTCTGTGTGTGTGTGTGTGTGTGTGTGTGTGTGTGAGTGAGTGTGAGTGTGAGTGTGTGTGTGTGTGTGTGTGTGTGGAGTGAGTGTGAGTGTGTGTGTGTGTGTGTACTCACCTAGTTGTGGTTGCAGGGGTCGAGTGTGTGTGTGTGTGTGTGTATCTGTGAGTGGGTGTGTACTCACCTAGTTGTGGTTGCAGGGGTCGATTCATAGCTCCTGGCCCCGCCTCTTCACTGGTCGCCCATGAACTTTATCGTAACTCTTCTTAAGTATGTGCGTGTGTTTCCTGAACAATTTATTCCACATTCCTGTTGATCGACTCCTCACACAGGTGGTATGTTCCCGTTACTTGCTTCTGTTGCTTCCTTCTTTTCCCCATTCTTCCCTCTCTACCTTTCTTTTCCCCTCCTCCGTCCAGTCTTCTTTGACAGACCGTGTCAAAATTGAGACCTCCCCTCAGATTTTATTTGATTTTTACTAAGTTTGGTTCTGGTCTTGTAAACAGAATTCGAAATGACCCTCACATATGCTCCTGTCCTTAAAAATATATAGAATTTACTTGCCTCTTTCCCAGCTCCCATTTCTTTAATAAAATCTTGAATTTTGTTCCTACTTCTGGCTTCCTACTCTCTCTTTCACTCGGGTTCTCTTCACTTAGTCTGAGCACCATAAGTGCTCTGTGATTGCACCTTATTTAATCAAGGTTGCTTCTCTCCACCTTTATTTCCTCAGGGTAATTTGCCATTTCTACCTTCATTCTCTCTCTTGTGAGTTCGTTGGTTGTCCCCATCTTCTACTTTCTCGGTTTTGTTTTCTTCCTTGCACCATAAGTTTATTTTTAAACTGCTTCTCACTCTTCCTTGCTTCTCTCCGGTTTCCTTTAATTTTCTACAATTTTCCTTCTCTTTCCTCTTCCATAAATTTGCCGAATTTCATCTCAATCTTTCTCTCTTTTTCCTCACTTATCCCTCTGTCCTCCAACATGTCTGTCTAGGACTCTAAGGTAATTTCCCCTTAGATACCACGTTGAAAATAGTATAAAATGCCGACAAACTGATGATTAAGACACGTACAACATCTACTGTATCTCCATTTCACTACTACATCTACTGCCTCAGTATCTGACTGAAGAAGCCGGCTGTGTAGGCGAACCGTTTCAACAAAAAAGATACCCAACTGCTGCACATAGCCCTTAAATACCACTTGTTTACAAACTGTTTCAGTATGTGATAAATGTTTCTCGTCGTCAATCCCTTTCCATTCTTTGCTTTTATCGTGGCTGGGAGGGAGTTCGTGCGTTAGCTTCCTGCTCTTATCTCATCAGGATATTATCTTAGTGTTGCCTGTGTTGTTTGTTTGGAGGTAAATCTGTGCTTACGGGTGTGTTTACTTAAGAAAGCGATGTTGTCAAAATTCGTATTGAGTGAAGAACGAACGACACAATACCGTGACTGGAACAATACACGAATAACCTTCACATAGGAGAGAGAAATTTACGACATTTCGCACTGTAGTGTGACTTTGTAAATTATCCAATTCTGACCGAAACGTCGTGGCCTGGTAGGCAAAGCTCTCGCTTCACACGCTGAGTGTCCGAGTTCGATTCCCGGAAAGAGTGGAAAACATTGGACGTGTTTCCTTACACCGTTTGTCCGTGTTCACCCATCAGTAAAACGGGTACCTGGGTGCTAGTCGACTGGTGTGGGTCGCATCCTGGGACAAAAATTTACTTAGTTTTCCCGAAATACTCAGCATAACAAGGGGCTTTCTATATAGTAGTAAGTCACTGTTGTCAGCTAGGCCTGTATACCTTGCACATGTACTTGTACAAGGTATACAGGGTTGTGTATGCATATTGTGTGGGGGGGGATGTGTAGAGATTTAGAAAGGGTGTGTAGGTGCATGCTCATGTACACATTCCATTACCTATTTCTAGCTATAGAAATCTAGCATATGGACGTAACTTGCGCTCATAGTATTGCGCCAGAAGGGTTGGAACGCAATGGAAAATTACGTTATGCAAAACTGAAAAGCAAATAGTGCAGTCTTTCTCAAACGCTTTTATAAAGCAAAAGAGAAAAATGGCTTCAAGCCAGAGGTACAAATCCTGGATACTAACGTTACCACGAGGGACGCACAGGAATAAATAAACTGTAGATTCTTTTCTAGCTAATGAGGTCGAGAATGTAGGTAGAGAAGGAAGCCAAACCTATCTAAAATGAAGAACAAAAAAAGGCATAATACCGTGACTGGAACAATACTTGGACCGAAGATGTTATTTGTGTACATCTAAATGTTATCTGTGTACATCTAGATGTTATCTGTGTACATCTAAATGTTATGTGTGTACATCTAGATGTTATCTGTGTACATCTAGATGTTATCTGTGTACATCTAGAAAAGGCTACCAGCCCATCTCAGACCCAGAAATGGTGCTGGTAGGCGAGGGATGTAAGACTAATGGGAAGGGGAAAGGCAGCCAGCAAACTGGTTGTGATTCGGTCGCTGCGCGATCCCAGAAAGTAATCCCTTGTACTGTGTGACCTGTACCTCAGGGAGCGCGAAAGGCGTAGTGCAGAGTGACGCATAAGTTTGCAATACGGTTAAATATTAGCGTTGAAGATTGTAAGTGAAAGGGAGGAGGAACTGACAAGTTATCACACGGAGACTAATATTCCAATTTCTCTAATAAAAACTGACTAATTACGACATACACAGACCAGCACTTATTCAAAGTCTTCATCAAGAAAGACCGGCTTTGAAAGTTTAAAGCCAAACTGAAGAGGCATTCTGTAGTTATCTCACATTGATCGGCATCCCATATCACACTATAAGCTTGAAGCTTATAGTGTGATATGGCATTGTCTAGTTATTGGGTTGAAGGTTTGAAACCAATCGGAAGAGGAACTCGCAGGTTATATCATCAAAATCAGTATTTTAATTTCCCCAATTTCTTCAACACAAAAATCACAATTTGTGTACACAACAAAGGTGTCACAGTGACTTTGTGAGCAGTAGATGTCAGTTACATAAAACTGACTTCACTTATTTCATCACTGACTTCACTTATTTCATCACTGACTTCACTTATTTCATCACTGACTTCACTTATTCCATCTTATTTTATCATTTATTTTGTCTTATTCCATCATGTCATCTTATTTCACTTATTTCATCATCACTTATTTTATCTTATTTCAAGTCATCTTATTTCACTTATTTAATCTTATTCCACTTATTTCCTCTTATTCCACTTATTTCATCTTATTTCATCATCACTTATTTCATCTTATTTCATAACTTATTTCATCTTATTTCATAACTTATTTCATCTTATATCATCACTTATTTCATCATATCATCACTTATTTCATCATATCATCACTTATTTCATCATATTTTATCACTTATTTAATCTTATTTCATCATTTCACTGACGACTTATTTCATGGAATACAATTTCTTAATAAAATTAAGACGAAGTTTTTTTTTCGGAGGAAATAACAAACCAGAACTGAAAGCTTTAAGCTGACCAGGAGCTTTTTTCCTCAGCTTTTGCACATAAATGACCCATTTTAAGCTCACTAAGTATACCTGGAGTATACCTGGAGATGGTTTCTGGGTTCAGCGCCCCCGAGGCCCGGTCTGAGACCAGGCCTCCTGGTGGATCAGGGTCTGATTAACCAGTAGATTAGAAAATTAAGGTCCCATGGCTTGGTTGGCAACGCACTCGCCTCACACACTGAGTGTCCGTGGTTCAATCCCCGGCATGGGTGGACACCTGCTGTCCATGTTCACCCATCAGTAAGTAGGTACCTGGGTGTTAGTCGACTGGTGTGGGTCGCATCCTGGGGGACAAGATTAAAGGACCACAGTGGAAATAAGGCAGTCCTCGATGACGCACTGACTTTCTTGGGTTATCCTGGGTGGATAACCCTCCGGGGTAAAAATCTCAACAAATCTTAAGTGTTCTGGTAATCCAAACTCTGCTGTTAATAACCCAAGATTGAAGCCTTCAACTTCAACCAAGTCTCTCACAGTCCTGAGTCCCGCTATCCATCTATCCTTCATCTCACCCCATCCCCTCTAACCCCTATCCACCAGTAACCTATCCAGGCTCCGAGGACACGAAAAGGACTATCCTAGCTCGGCCGACCTCCCGTTATTAAACTCCGTATGACCTGGAGATTAATTTAAAGTATAATAATAACACTGAGAACCAATAACCGATTTCCCCAGAGAATATTACTGGATGACCAGTAATATTCTGAAGACCTGGATGACCAGTAATATTCTGAAGACCTGGATGACCAGTAATATTCTGAAGACCTGGATGACCAGTAATATTCTGAAGACCTGGATGCCAGTAATATTCTGAACCTGGATGACCAGTAATATTCTGAAGACCTGGATGACCAGTAATATTCTGAAGACCTGGATGACCAGTAATATTCTGAAGACCTGGATGACCAGTAATATTCTGAAGACCTGGATGACCAGTAATATTCTGAAGACCTGGATGACCAGTAATATTCTGAAGACCTGGATGACCAGTAATATTCTGAAGACCTGGATGATACATAATATTCAAAGGTATGTGGGCAAAAATAATTTATGTCTTATTTTTCTTTGAATATTTGTTTTAAATTGTCAGAGAAAATTTTCATTCAGGTCCCTCTTCTTCTTCTTCTTCTTCTTCTTCTTCTTCTTCTTCTTCTTCTTCTTCTTCTTCTTCTTCTTCTTCTTCTTCTTCTTCTTCTTCTTCTTCTTCTTCTTCTTCTTCTTCTTCTTCTTCTTCTTCTTCTTCTTCTTCTTCTTCTTCTTCTTCTTCTTCTTCTTCTTCTTCTTCTTCTTCTTCTTCTTCTTCTTCTTCTTCTTCTTCTTCTTCTTCTTCTTCTTCTTCTTCTTCTTCTTCTTCTTCTTCTTCTTCTTCTTCTTCTTCTTCTTCTTCTTCTTCTTCTTCTTCTTCTTCTTCTTCTTCTTCTTCTTCTTCTTCTTCTTCTTCTTCTTCTTCTTCTTCTTCTTCTTCTTCTTCTTCTTCTTCTTCTTCTTCTTCTTCTTCTTCTTCTTCTTCTTCTTCTTCTTCTTCTTCTTCTTCTTCTTCTTCTTCTTCTTCTTCTTCTTCTTCTTCTTCTTCTTCTTCTTCTTCTTCTTCTTCTTCTTCTTCTTCTTCTTCTTCTTCTTCTTCTTCTTCTTCTTCTTCTTCTTCTTCTTCTTCTTCTTCTTCTTCTTCTTCTTCTTCTTCTTCTTCTTCTTCTTCTTCTTCTTCTTCTTCTTCTTCTTCTTCTTCTTCTTCTTCTTCTTCTTCTTCTTCTTCTTCTTCTTCTTCTTCTTCTTCTTCTTCTTCTTCTTCTTCTTCTTCTTCTTCTTCTTCTTCTTCTTCTTCTTCTTCTTCTTCTTCTTCTTCTTCTTCTTCTTCTTCTTCTTCTTCTTCTTCTTCTTCTTCTTCTTCTTCTTCTTCTTCTTCTTCTTCTTCTTCTTCTTCTTCTTCTTCTTCTTCTTCTTCTTCTTCTTCTTCTTCTTCTTCTTCTTCTTCTTCTTCTTCTTCTTCTTCTTCTTCTTCTTCTTCTTCTTCTTCTTCTTCTTCTTCTTCTTCTTCTTCTTCTTCTTCTTCTTCTTCTTCTTCTTCTTCTTCTTCTTCTTCTTCTTCTTCTTCTTCTTCTTCTTCTTCTTCTTCTTCTTCTTCTTCTTTAAGTATTATACTAATCTCCTGTTTGAAGTAATGATTTATAAATAGCAAAGTTATGGGTTAATTAATCGTTTTCTCTAATGCTAGACACGTTTTTTTGCAATCATAGAAAATGGCATGTTCGCTTTTGAAGGGAACGCTCTTCTGTTTTCTCTACTAAATTCGATTAGGTAAGTACGAGTTAGTGTTCGGAATATTAACCTGAAGGGTAATAATTCCACAAAAGTCAAGCAGTGTGACTTGTCTCTCCTGAGATGTGTATTCTTTTTTTAGGTTGTGATATATCGTGGTTCAGTTGGTAGCTGCCTCAGGTCGCTCACTGAGCGACCTGAGCTCAACCCCCGGTACGACTGGCATAATAATAATAATAATAATAATCTTTATTTCTACAAGTACTTGTACAAGGTATACAGATCATAGATCTATGACATACCGATCAGGCCCTGAACCACCATGAGGCCTGGTCACAGACCGGGCCCCGGGGGCGTTGACCCCCGGAACCCTCTCCAGGTATACTACTACATAGAAAGCCCCTTGTTATGCAGAGTATTTCCAAAAAATTAGATCAACTTTGTCCCCAGGATGCGACCCACACCAGTCGACTAACACCCAGGTACCTATTTTACTGCTACGTGAACAGGGACAGCAGGTGTCTTAAGGAAACACGTCTCTAATGTTTCCACCAGTACCTGTGAGCTGAGTCCACTAGCGATCCAGCTAACTGGGGAAAACAGATTAGTAAGTTTATTCCGGTACAGGTATACATAAATACAGCTCCATAAATTATCATACATAGCAGCATATGTGTAGAATACCAGGACAACTCATAAAAAAGTCAGAGAAAGTGACTTATTTCCATATATACCCTGAGAGGTGTATTTCTCTCAGCGTAAATATGCTGAGAGTCGAATTTAATCCCAGTTATTGGTATTAAATTCTTCTTGTCTGGTAGTTATAAGGGTTACCATGTAGCTGGTAGGCTTTAAACCCCATTATCCCACTTCAACACCTTCTTCCTCCTTAACTTCAAGGATAAAGCTGTGGGAATATAATTTTAAGTTCCACACTGAGGTATTATACTCGAATTATACAATGATGATAACTCAAGGAAGTGAGATTTGATCCTTCACAGCTGAGAGTAAGTTAATTCAGGTACGAGCACACATAAATATAGTTACACAAATTATATAATTATATGTGTAAATTAACTAGGGTAACCCAAAAAGTCAGTGACTTATTTCCAAATGGGGTACTTGGGGTATCCTACGGGTCAAGGACCCGTAGGATACCCGAAGGATGTTTTCGAGGGGTCAACGCCCAACTGTTATCGTCCCAGATCAGGCCAGGTTGATCTGGCCTCTAGGCCTGATCAATCAACCAGGCTGTTTCTGTAGCTCAGCGATTTCTTGACCTGTCTGGGTAGGCAATTTGAATTTCTCTTGGCCAAAATTCAGTGTTCTTGCAGATAAATAATAATAATAATAATAATAATAATAATAATAATAATAATAATTATTATTATTATTATTATTATATAGTAGTAGTAGTAGTAGTAGTAGTAGTAGTAGTAGTAGTAGTAGTAGTATTATATAACGTTATTTTTTATATGCTAGCAACTTTGGTTAACTGAAAATCTTGTTATGTTATCAATGAAACGTCTGCGATGTCTCGCTCACTGAGTCTGAAACATCTAGGATGCCTCTGTGTATCTGAAACATGCCCCGTGTCTCGCTCTCCGTGTGTGAAACATTTGCTATGCTTCGCTCACTGCAAGACTGAAACATTTTCACAAAATTAGCACACTATGGTATAAGGGGGCACCCACTCAACTACCTAAAATCATACCTCACCAACAGAAGCCAATACGTGTACACAAATGGAGAGAACTCTTCCACACAACCAATTACAATCGGAGTCCCTCAAGGAAGTGTCCTGGGGCCACTCCTATTCCTCATTTACATAAATGACCTACCGAATGCATCACAACTACTCAAACCCATTTTATTTGCAGATGACACAACATATGTCTTCTCTCACCCAAATCCAGTTATACTGGCCAACACTGTTAATGCCGAATTACAGAAAATATCAACATGGATGACGACTAACAAGCTTACTCTCAATACTGACAAGACCTACTTCATACAGTTTGGAAGCAAAGTCACAAATGTTCCACTTAACATAACACTTAATGGTACACCCATCACAAGACTCACAGAGGGAAAATTCCTAGGAATCCACCTTGACAGTAGCCTTAAATTCCAAACACATATACAACAAATTTCCAAGAAAATCTCGAAGACAGTAGGCATATTATCAAAGATACGCTATTATGTACATCAATCAGCTCTCCTTGCACTCTATCATTCACTTATCTACCCGTATCTCACCTATGGAATCTGTGCATGGGGATCAACAACGTTAAATCACCTTAGACCACTCATAACACAACAAAAGGCCGCAGTCAGAATGATAACAAATTCCCACTCTAGACAGCATACTCCACCAATATTCAAAGTCTCAAACTACTCACCGTAAAGAACATTCATACTTACTCTTGTGCCTACTACATATATAAAACTTTACACTCTAATATAAACCCTCTGCTCAAAACTCTCCTCACCAACTTTAATAGGACCCATGACCACAACACACGACACAGATCACTTTTGATATACCCGTGTTCATATCAACCTATGTAAAATTCTATGCACATAAAGGGCCCCAGAATCTGGAATTCATTACCAGTAAATATTAAGATAATCTTGTCTGAAAATCAATTTAAGACTCAACTCAAAAACCACCTACTCACCCAAACCTAAATGATCATGCTATAAACTACTTTGAAAATGCTCATTGTTACTTTCCTATACGATAATCTCAATTTTTAATAATATGTTACTATTATGTTACCCCTACTCATATTATAAGTTAATGTCAAAAATGCTCAATGTTATTTTCCTTAAGATAATCTCAATTCCATATTATCATTCAAGAATCTTAACACCTGTAACAATCTAAGATCTAATATCATTATATAATAATTTAAACAGTAAAATTTCATCATATTGTAATTTTGAAAATAATTTTTAACTAGAATAAACTCAATAAATTTCTCTAATATTAAGTACCTAGTTTTTAAGGACTAGAATAAGCTGCCCCTAATGCCATGGCATGTCAGTGGCTCTCCTTGCACTCAATTTACATTGTAACTTCCAATACCCATGTAACCTGCAATGAAATAAAATTTGTTTGTTTGTTTGTTTGTTTGTTTGTCTTGCAACATTGGGTCATAAAATGCAAAAATGAAAATCATGTGTTATTGCAGAATTAAAGTGAATTGCGCGAGTCAGTCTTGTGTTACGAGATTTGCAACATTAGATCAAGGCGAGAGGGAAAAATAGAGGCAGTGAGAGAGGAAGGGAAGAGAGAGAGAGAGAGAGAGAGAGAGAGAGAGAGAGAGAGAGAGAGAGAGAGAGAGAGAGAGAAACTAGTAACATTCACACTATACATATGACATAAATATACTAACACACACACACAAGACTCACAAAAATCCCCTTTTCCCCCTTCTTACAACCTCGCAAGACTCTTCAAATATATCTCAATCCAGGAACTGGGGATTCGAACCGCCGGTTGCCCGTGAACAAATGATGTCATCTATAAATTACATGTCGCTCGATAGGGCTTGTGTGAGAGGCATGAAAAAGAACATTGAAAAAATCACTCAAATGCTCATTAAAATTCGCTTCTTGACACACGAAGTGAGTTGTGGGGAGAGAGAGAGAGAGAGAGAGAGAGAGAGAGAGAGAGGAGAGAGAGAGAGAGAGAGAGAGAGAGTTCATGGATTTAACTAGGCTATTTACTATCAAAATCAATCTATTCTAGTTGCCTCTAATTTCCGTAATTATTATTATTATTATTAAATTCATGGGAAAGCGCTAATCCCGTAATGGATTACACAGTGGCTGAGAGAATGAGGTAATTAGATTAGAGCCAAGGAAAGGGAGGATAGACTCAAGTCCTTGGATCAGATACAGTTGAGACAAAATAACAGAAGGCTCCCTACCTCACGGACAAATAATTGCCAGGTCAGGTTATTGATCCTCCTTTAGCATCTAGCCTGTGGAGAAAATATTTTGTCAGCTTCCCCATCTCACCAGAGGATGGATAAAACCTTCTTGACCCCCTTCTTGACCCCTTCTTGACCCCTTCTCACACTGTGAGAACGAGAGAGAAAGAGGGAGGGGGTCTCGGCTCTCTTTAGAGGGGACATCGCCCCCTTCCCGGGGGTTGGAGAAAATAATTTCTCCACAGCCTGTTTCTGGTTTTGCAACAGATTTTTGGTAGTAATAATTCAGGTCCAGTTATCCACTGAAGAGGAAGAAAAAGACACAATACCGTGACTGGAACAATACACAAATAACCCACACATAGGACAGAGAAGTGTATGCCGACGTTTCGGTCCGACTTGGGCCATTTATAAAGTCACACTATGTAAATGATTCAAGTCGGACCGAAACGTCGTCGTGAGATTCTCTCTTGTGTATTGTATCCGCTTTTTTAGGGTTTTATGAACTGACTACAGGAATGTGTTCACCAGAGCCAGTTCCTGAATATTGTCTAGTTGAAACTAATAGTTGCAAAGCGCCTGTCCAGCTGGAGCTTAAATGATTATATTGGATTGGCCCTCAGAGCAGTAGCTTGTAGTTCATTCTGTCGTGCATCAATTCTGACTTCAAAACACTTGTACCCACGTTTGTGTTGGTTCTCCTGCACCCGAGTTTCATCCAGCATTTTAGAATTATTCCTCATTTTCTATTTTAAATGGATCTTTGCGTCTGTGTACCTCAAAATCATTCAGTATGTTCGAGGTTCAAGTTAGATTTACTCGTAGTTTCCATGAACAGGTAAAGTGATTTGAGTCGTGCTTCAAATGGTTTGTCTCAAGTGAGTAATTTTTTTAGTGAGTTGTTAGTGAGTTTGTTTCGTAGTGAGTTAGTTTCTTAAGTGAGTTTTTTCTTAGTGAGTTTATTTCTTTGTGTGGTGAGTTGACCTTCATTGTACCTCCGCATATTAATCTTCGTCTTTGGAATAATTTTAAGACCAAAACCTGAGACCATATTCACTGTGAGGTTTATAAGTTGCATTAGAGAGAGAGAGAGAGAGAGAGAGAGAGAGAGAGAGAGAGAGAGAGAGAGAGAGAGAGAGAGAGAGAGAGAACTACCTTCAACACACCACACACTCACACACAACACAACACTCAACAGAGGTCTCTGAAGTCCTGCGGAATTCTCGTGTGCTAGCAGGAAATCTGGCCGGGAAATCCTTCAATAATATCGCTGACACACCAACGCACTTGAAAGCAACGCGATTGTGTGTGTGTGTGTGTGTGTGTGTGTGTGTGTGTGTGTGTGTGTGTGTGTGTGTGTGTGTGTGTGTGTGTGTGTGTGTGTGTGTGTGTTTGAAGCACTACAATGGAACCTGATATACAATTTAATGTCACGAAATATTAACCTGGATGAAATTGGATGTAAGATGGATTCTACAGCACAATATGGAAGTTCTCTTGAGGGAGAGAGAATACAAGCAGCAGTCCCTGTATATAGTACGTTTAATGTACATAGTGTTCACTACACACAGTGTGTTCACTGTACACAGTGTTCAGTTTACTCAGTGCTTACTGTTCAATGTTCACTGCATAGTGAACACATATCATGTGGGTCAATCAAGCCATCCCGTAAAACTGTCCACATATATAAACAGACTGACGTCATACAGACACGAGACTAGCCTCCCTGAGTTACGTCACACGTAATAAAATATTACGTCGCTTCAACGTCACAATTTTAATTCACGTGTAGACTGGCGCTAATTGCTCTCGAAATATGCCAAATGTCGAAATTTTATGCAAATGTCGGAGGCAGTAATTTCTCCCGGTATAGAAGCGAGTGAATTCTGGCAAATAATTTTTTTTTTGGGTAGTTGGTGGTGATAATTTGGAGTATGAGGTGACGATGTGTTGTGTTGGTTGTTAAATTAGTAATGAAGGACGTGTGGAAGGATTTTTGTAGTCACTTAGAGATCCACTCTCGTGGTGGTGTGGTTGTGGTTGCTGACGTGGTTCTTGGTTGTTGTGGTTGTCATGGTTGTGGTTTCTGTTGTCGTGGTTGTCGTCGTGGTTGTTGTCGTGGTTGTCGTCGTGGTTGTTGTCGTGGTTTTTCATTGTTGATGTCGTGTTTTGGGTTGTTTTTGACGTGGTTGTGGTGTTGTTGTTGTTATTATTATTATTAGTAGTAGTAGTAGTAGTAGTAGTAGTAGCAGTGGTAGGAGTAGTAGTATATTATTAGTGTTATTATTATCATCATTATTATTATTATTATTAATGATAATAATATAATTTATTTTTTATTCGATAGTCAATGTAACAGAAAAGAACTTCCGGATCACTATGCGACTTGGTGAACAAACATTTGTTATGTATAAGCTAACAGACATACACAGACAGACATACACAGACAGACATACACAGACAGACAAAGACACAGAAAAGCAGACACAGACAGACATACTAACTGACAGAAAGAAAAAGAAAAGTTCCAACATTACTTCCCTACACCCTGATATATCAGTAACGTAACGTAAAGTAACGTAAAGTAATGTAAAGTAATGTAAAGTAATGTAAAGTAACGTAAAGTATCGTAAAATAACGTAAAGTACTGTAAAGTAACGTAAATTAATGTAAAGTATAGTAAAGTAATGTAAAGTAACGTAAAGTAATGTAAAGTAACGTAAAGTAATGTAAAGTAACGTAAATTAATGTAAAGTCAAGTAAAGTACACCTTGCTTACGATGATTTATAGTATTACAATATATTCAGATTTATTATACATAGAGAAGTCGATAGTTAGGTTCCTCTGACACTGCCCATTACTCCTGCCCTAAACTTCCACCCTCCCTAGGCCCCTGCAATCCCTTCCCAGCCCCTGCCATCCCGCCCCTGCCCCTGCCATCCCTTCCCTGCCCCGGCCATCCCTCCCCTGCACCTGCCATCCCTCCCGTGCCCCTGCCATCCCTTCCCTGCCCCTGCCATCTCTCCCCTGCCATCCCTTCCCTCCTCCTGCCATCCCTCCCCAGTCATCCTTTTCCTGCCCCTGTCATCCCTCCCCTGACCCCTGTCTAACCCCACCATCTCCAACCCCACTCTCCACCCAAAAAAAAAAATTAAATTGAGTGAAAACTTGCAGAGATTTTATGTGAAAAACTTATAAACTCTTTCTCCCCATCTCTTACTTCCCTCCATGTCTCTCCCCTCCTTGTCTCCTTCCCACCGATCTCTCACCCCTCTCTTTTTCCCAGAATCTTGAGTTTTCCCTGAAGTACGTTTATTCTCTTCTCTGAGGATGAGGGTATATCTCCATGGGGAAGTGGAACAGAATTCTTCCTCCGTAAGCCATGCGTGTCGTAAGAGGCGACTAAAATGCCGGGAGCATGGGGCTAGTAACCCCTTCTCCTGTATACATTACTAAAGTTAAAAAGAGAAACTTTCGTTTTTCTTTTTGGGCCACCCTGCCTCGGTGGGATACGGCCGGTTTGTTGAAAGAAAATATATATATATATATATATATATATATATATATATATATATATATATATATATATATATATATATATATATATATATAAATCCTCCATAAAGACACACCAGTTTTAAAACTAGTGAATAGTAATTTTCTAGCTATTGCTTGGAATCCACTATCAGAATTTGTTTAACGAAATTAGCAAATTGGGTCTTACACAGAGCAATAACCATAGGAACCTTCCTTGACAAAAATCCACCAGCACTTTAGGTTTCAAGCCACTCAGATGTTGCATTATTAAGGTGCCACATGGAAAATATACTTGCTCAGTTTTTTATATAAAATTGTCAGAAGCTTTTTCTAAGGGTGATGCATCGGCGGTAGAGGTTTGAAGCCGATCAGTTGAGGCATTCACAAGTTATCGCATGAAAACCAAAATTTATGTTTTACCAATATCTTATTTAAAATTGGCACGATATATCCAAGATATATCTAAGACATATCCAAGATATATCCAAGATATATCCAAGACACAGCAGCAGTTATAGCACAGAAACCAATTTAAATCTTATTCAACACAGAATCAGAGCGGAATCATAACCATAATTTTTAAAAGGGGGTGGAGGAGTAAGCCAGAGGAAGGCCTCGGCCAGATGACCAAAAGCACCAGCTGTTACGCTGAAACCAAAAATCGTTTTTATTAATAATCATTTAAAAAATATCCATTTTTTTTTTTTTATTTTATAGTTGATAAATATAATAATGATGTATTTTAGTCGGACACATTATAATTTAAACCTTAAAAAGACTCAAAAGTAACTTTCTTATGCTAACTTACGATGGTGTGCAGCATAATTTTATTATAAAATTGACAGACTAGCGCCTACACACTGACGTATCTCGGTTGGTAGCGCACTCACCTCACTGAGGACCGTGGTTCGATCCCCGGTACGGGTGGAAATATTTAGCCTGTTTCTTTACGACATTTGCTGTTCCTGTTCACCTATCAGGAAAATAGGTACCCAGGTGTTAGTTGACTGGTGTGGGTCGCATCCTGGGGGCAAAATTAACTGTGCATAACAAATTGTTATGGTCTGTATAAGTTGTATCATGTACTTGTAGAAATAAAGATTTAAACAAATAACGAAATGAACTTTCTTCTGTGTAAGGTACACCTGTGTTGAAAGTTTGAAGTCGATCGGAGGAGGCATTCTCAAGTTATAACACGGAAACCAAAATCAATGTTTTATTCTTTAAATTGATTAGAAAACACCTGCACATCCCATTAAAAAAACGTGATTTTTGTCCCTAGATTCGTACACTAGCAGTGCAAATTTGAAGCTGATCGGAAGAGGCGTTCCACAGCTGTCAACAAAAACCTGGGAGGAAGAGGAAAAAAATATCCGACAACCAGTGTCTCTTTTAGGGTGATACTCTCCCTCACCCTGCCTCCTCCCTCACCCTGGAACCTCCACTAATTCCCTCCCTTAATCTGGGCCGCCTCCTGCCCCCTCACCCTCAATCTTAGACTCCCTGCCCCCTCCCTTACCCTGGTCCAGCTCCCCAACTCCCCTTCATCGTCTAAGCGCACCCCCCAACACACAAGAGTCTTCCAATACACTGGATGGAGGTCTGCAATACAAGTTTATAAGTTGCTCAAGGATCCTCCTGAGTCTCCCTTAATTCGTTTTGAGCAAATTATGGTGGAAATATGACTCTCTTAAACTTAAAAGTTGCGATGAAATATCTACGAGGGGAAAGTGGAAGGGGAAATATTACGAGAAATTGTGCTTATAATAGTAGTAGTAGTAGTATTACATATATATATATATATATATATATATATATATATATATATATATATATATATATATATATATATATATATATATATATATATATATCACCGACTCTCTACGTTAAAACTCTTATAAAAACACATCACGAAAACAGAATACTTTATCCTTACAGGAGGAATAAAAGTGTATCCCACGAAGACAGAAAAATGGCCTATAAGACCATAAGAACATAAGAAAGAAGGAACACTGCAGCAGGCCTACTGGCCCATGCGAGGCAGGTCCAAGTCTCCCACCGGCTTAAGCCTCTACGAACATAAGAACATAGAAGAGGAGGCGCACTGCACCAGGTCTACTGGCCCAGGTTAGGCAGGTTCAACTTACACTCTTACTAATGCATTTGTCCAACTTATTTTTAAAGCAATTTGAGGTTCTCGCTTCAATGACGTTATTCGGGAGTTCTATTCATCCAGTTCTGACAACATTATAACTCAGAAGCTATGTGTACATTCACTTATTACATTCTAGTATACAGTAGCAGTGTGTACATTCACTTATTACATTCTAGTATACAGTAGCAGTGTGTACATTCACTTATTACATTCTAGTCTACAGTAGCAGTGTGTACATTCACTTATTACATTCTAGTATACAGTAGCAGTGTGTACATTCACTTATTACATTCTAGTATACAGTAGCAGTGTGTACATTCACTTATTACATTCTAGTATACAGTAGCAGTGTGTACATTCACTTATTACATTCTAGTATACAGTAGCAGTGTGTACATTCACTTATTACATTCTAGTATACAGTAGCAGTGTGTACATTCACTTATTACATTCTAGTATACAGTAGCAGTGTGTACATTAACTTATTACATTCTAATATACAGTAGCAGTGTGTACATTCACTTATTACATTCTAGTATACAGTAGCAGTGTGTACATTCACTTATTATATTCTAGTATACAGTAGCAGTGTGTACATTCACTTATTACATTCTAGTATACAGTAGCAGTGTGTACATTCACATATTACATTCTAGTATACAGTAGCAGTGTGTACATTCACTTATTACATTCTAGTATACAGTAGCAGTGTGTACATTCACTTATTACATTCTAGTATACAGTAGCAGTGTGTACATTCACTTATTACATTCTAGTATACAGTAGCAGTGTGTACATTCCCTTATTACATTCTAGTATACAGTAGCAGTGTGTACATTCACTTATTACACTGTAGTATAATAAGAGCCGAACGTTTCACTGAAGGAAACACAGAGTGGTTATCATCTGGCTAGTGGCACCGTGGCACTCATAAGAGTCAACAATGGCACCAGTGGGAGTGCCAATTCCCAACAGCTGTGGAGAACGAATTATCTAACGCCAGCATTTCCCAGTCATAACTACGTGCGACATCCATTACGTAGGGGCGAGTGCCGTGCCAGGGACGCAGGGAACAGCGACCTGCAGCAAGTGGCACTGTTGCACACCCAGGTTGATGGAGGTCAAGTCGGCTCAGTGGTGGAGGGATCGGCTCACAACCGAAAGGACCGGTATAAAATGCGGACATAATGGGAAAATAAACACAATGTAGTATCTGTTTTTCCAACGGGAGAGGTGCCCTTGTTTACCTTCCTTTACCTTTGATACCTTTGATATACCGTTGATGAGTTCAGAGAGTCTTTTTATTCCCGGAGCCCGGCCATGGGCCAGGCTCGTTTGGTGCTTGCCTGGTCAACACACCACCACTAACACACCACCACCATCACAAACACACCATCAACACACCACCATAAAAATTCCCATCTTTCCTTACTCTTCGTCGGGAATTCTACAACGGCGCTGAATCCGCAATTTTTCCCCTCAAACTTAGTGATCCACAGCCAGGTGGAGGCCCAAGTTGGCCAGTTGGCCAAGTTGGCCAAATTGGCCAAGTTAGCCTGACTGTAAGTGAGAAGGAGACTTTCACGTATGTTTGGGTTCCTTAAAACAAGAAGGGCTTCATGCTGGTGAAAATTGTTCTCTGATCACACCTCACAGCATCCCATTCCTCTTGCCCTATATTAGACTCATACGGGTTTAGTACTTCCCTATATATATATATATATATATATATATATATATATATATATATATATATATATATATATATATATATATATATATATATATATATATATATATATATATATATTCCTAGTTTTAAAGACTTTCTCTTCTTCCATTGTTTCTCCTCCTCCTCCTCCTCCTTGCCCTCCATCACTCCTCTTCCTCCACCTTTCTTTCCCCTCCATCTACTCTGGCTCTCACCTGGAGGTGAGTCCTCCAGGCCAGACGAAGATCAATGACTCCTCTGTGTGTGTCTCTGACGTAAGTAAATTACTTGTACTGCTCCAGGTGTTTGTTTGGGTGTGTGTGTGTGTGTGTGTGTGTGTGTGTGTGTTTGTGTGCGCACTCACCTATTTGTACTCACCTATTTGTGGTTGTAGGGGTCGATTCACAGCTTCTGTCCCCGCCTCTTCACTGATCGCTACTAGGTCCACTCTCTCCCTGCTCCAAGATCTTTATCGTGTGTGTGTGTGGACAATACCCAGCGTACAGACACCCTGAAGCAACATTCTCTCTGAAAACTTCACAATATTATAACGTTGATTGCAGTCTTCTTGCCACTCAAGACCCTCACCTTCAGTACTCCTGGTCTGGCTCACAGTTCCAGCACCTGCAACCTAGCCAACATGATACAGACTTCCTTTACACCAAGACTCATTGAAATTAATTGAGTCGCCTCCGCCACTAGGATGGGAAACCCGAGCCTTGTTAAAAACACCTTACAGTAGTTGCTTCCAATGGATGTGCTTACGTGCAAACCTTATCATTTGTCTTTTATTTTCTTACTGTCAGCATTGTGCTTCTGCATTTTCAAGGTAAAATATGCAGTGGTATTGAAGACCTAACCTTGGCAATCACCTTGAGTGCCGTTGCTCGTGTCTTACTAGTGTGCCAGAGACAGGTCCCTCCCATGCCAGGTAAGTACCAGACAGGTCCCTCCCATGCCAGGTAAGTACCAGAGATATGGTAGAAAAATTGTAATTAAATATAACTAACATTGAAAATTTGAATTTTTGTGGTATTTTCAGGTTTCATGAGTTCAGTGAGCCCTCCCCCACACACACACAAATATATGTATATATATATATATATATATATATATATATATATATATATATATATATATATATATATATATATATATATATATATATATAGACTAAGGTACCTGCACTCCTTAGTGTAGGTACTGTAATAATCACCTCCAGGACTCACGTCCAGCAAACCAGCTTCCATGAATATTTACAGTGCTCACACTTCAGTGAATATTTACAGTGCTCACACTTCAGTGAATATTTACAGTGCTCACACTTCAGTGAATATTTACAGTGCTCACACTTCAGTGAATATTTACAGTGCTCAAACTTCAGTGAATATTTACAGTGCTCACACTTCAGTTAATATTTACAGTGCTCACACTTCAGTGAATATTTACAGTGCTCACACTTCAGTGAATATTTACAGTGCTCACACTTCAACGGCACGTCAAATAATAAAAACTACTTGCCTCCACTCAAGTCTAATATACTACAACAATTCTGTTGTATGTCCACACCCTTAGCACTTTTAACCTCACTTACTCCTCCCCTCCAGTACTTCCAGGGACGGCCACCATTCCTCCTCCCGCTTTACCCCAGATTTTAAACGCCCTTCTAGTCATTATATTTTCCTCCATCTTCTTTATACATTCAACGCACCTTAATAACGCCTCCTCTTACCACTGAATAATACTTCTGGTAATCCCACACCTTCTCCTAAACTCCAAACTATGAATTCTCTGTATAATATCCACACCATCCGTCACCATTACATCTCCACTGCCTCCAGCCTCCTCCTCGCTGCAACATTTAAACTCCCTTGCTGCACACCCACACTACAGTGTTGGTATCACTATACTCCGGTGCATTTTCCTTTATACTTCCATGGAGAAGGTTCTTCATGAGGCTTTTTTTCCATTTACTCCATTCGCAATCAATTCTTTTTAACATCTATACTAAACCCAAGAACATAAAAACATTATAACTTTAAAATTCTCTTTGATTTAGCAATTTATGCAGGGGGTTACTAGCCCCTTGCTCCCGTCACTTTAGTCGACTTTTACGACACGCATGACTTACGGAGAAAATATTGTTCTTCACTTCCCCATGGAGATGAAACAAAATACTATAAAAATAAGAACTATTAAAAAACTAGAAGAAAACCCAAATGAGTGTATACACACATACATGTGTATTCTCACCTGCATATATAGTATGAACTAAGTGTAAGTAGTAGTAGTAATAAGAGTAACAGTAGTAATGATAGTAGTAGTAGCAGCAGTAATATGTACCTGTCATCTACATGCTTATGAGACAGACAGAATATAAAGACCAAGAGGATGGTAGTGCTTCCTGGACGGTAGACAGTAACCACCCAGAGAGGTAATGCACACACACACACACACACATATATATATATATATATATATATATATATATATATATATATATATATATATATATATATATATATATATATATATATATATATATATATATTATATATATATCTCTAAAATATATTTAGTTGGATTAGGCTAAATTAAATTGCGTTTGTTATAATAAGGTTAGGTAAGTTTTTAAGGTTCTTTTGGTACAAAATTATTAATTTTTACATTAACATAAATGAAAAAATATATATCTTTAAACGTATAAGAGAAAATTTTAGAAAGGACTTAATTTTAAATGCATTTTTGCTAACTGACCAATTGTACCTATTCGAACAACATATATATATATATATATATATATATATATATATATATATATATATATATATATATATATATATATATATTATTTTTTTTTATTAACACATCGGCCGATTCCACCAAGGCAGGGTGGCCCGAAAAGAAAAACTTTCATCATCATTCACTCCATCACTGTCTTGCCAGAAGGGTGCTTTACACTACAGTTATAAAACTGCAACATTAACACCCCTCCTTCAGAGTGCCGGCACTGTACTTCCCATCTCCAGAACTCAAGTTCGGCCTGCCGGTTTCCCTGAATCCCTTCATAAATGTTACTTTGCTCACACTCCAACAGCACGTCAAGTATTAAAAACCATATGCCTCCATTCACTCCTATCAAATACGCTCACACATGCTTGCTGGAAGTCCAAGCCCCTCGCACACAAAACTTCCTTTACCCCCTCCCTCCAACCTTTCCTAGGCCGACCCCTACCCCGCCTTCCCTCCACTACAGATTTATACACTCTCGAAGTCACTCTGTCTCGTTCCATTCTCTCTACATGTCCAAACCACCTCAACAACCCCTCCTCAGCTCTCTGGACAATCGTTTTGGTAATCCCGCACCTCCTCCTAATTTCCAAACTCCGAATTCTCTGCATTATATTCACACCACACATTGACCTCAGACATGACATCTCCACTGCCTCCAGCCTTCTCCTCGTTGCAACATTCATCACCCATGCTTCACACCCATATAAGAGCGTTGGTATAACTATACTCTCATACATTCCCTCTTTACTTCCATGGACAAGGTTCTTTGTCTCCACAGACTCCGAAGTGCTCCACTCACCCTTTTCCCTCATCAATTCTATGATTCACCTCATCCTTCATAGACCCATCCGCCGACATGTCCACTCCCAAATATCTGAATACATTCACCTCCTCCATAGTCTCTCCCTCCAATCTGATATCCAATCTTTCGTCACCTATTCTTTTTGTTATCCTCATCACCTTACTCTTTCCTATATTCACTTTCAATTTTCTTCTTTACACACCCTACCAAATTCATCCACTAACCTCTGCAGCTTCTCTTCAGAATCTCCCAAAAGCACAGTGTCATCAGCAAAAGCAACTGTGACAACTCCCACTTTGTATTTGCTTCTTTATCTTTTAGCCCAACACCTCTTGCCAAGACCCTCGCATTCACTTCTCTTACAACCCCATCTATAAATATATTGAACAACCACGGTGACATCACACATCCTTGTCTAAGGCCCACTTTTACTGGGAAATAGTCCCCTTCCCTCCTACACACTCTAACCTGAGCCTCACTATCCTCATAAAAACTCTTCACTGCTTTCAGTAACCTTCCTCCTATTCCATACACCTGCAACATCTGCCACATTGCCCCCCTATCTACCCTATCATACGCCTTTTCCAAATCCATAAATGCCACAAAAACATCTTTACCCTTATCCAAATACTGTTCACCTATATGTTTCACTGTAAACACTTGGTCTACACACCCCCTACCTTTCCTAAAGCCCCCTTGTTCATCTGCTATCCTGCTTTCTGTTTTACTCTTAATTCTTTCAATAATAACTCTACCATACACTTTTCCTGGTACACTCAACAGACTTATTCCCCTATAATTTTGCACTCTCTTTTGTCCCCTTTGCCTTTATACAAAGGAACAATACACGCTCTCTGCCAATCCCTAGGTACCTTACCCTCTTCCATACATTTATTAAATAATAGCACCAACCACTCCAAAATTATATCCCCACCTGCTTTTAACATTTCTATCTTTATCCCATCAATCCCAGCTGCCTTACCCCTTTCATTCTACCCACTGCCTCACGAACTTCCCTACACCCACAACTGGCTCTTCCACACTCCTACAAGATGTTATTCCTCCTTGCCCTACACACGAAATCACAGCTTCCCTGTCTTCATCAACATTTAACAAATCCTCAAAATATTATCTCCATCTTCCCGATACCTCTAACTCTCCATTTAATAACTCTCCTCTCCTATTTTTAACTGTCAAATCCATTTGTTCTCTAGGCTTCCTCAACTTGTTAATCTCATTCCAAAACTTTTTCTTATTTTCAACAAAATTTGCTGATAACATCTCACCCACTCTCTCATCTGCTCTCTTTTTACATTGCTTCACCACTCTTTTAACCTCTCTTTTTCTCTCCATATCTCTTCCTCCTTGCATCACTTCTACTTTGTAAAAACCTCTCATATATATATATATATATATACGGGAGAGTAGGTCGCGCCATTATATAAATTACTTCCTGGGAATGTCCTGGAGTGAGGGTGGGCAAGTGGGGGAGGAAGTGATGGATAATTGGCCATTTTTGAATGAGACAAAAATTTGCTGCATTTTGAATAGAGAACGAAATGGGATGCGACAGATATTTTCTAGTGCAAATGTAATTATGAGAATTGAGTGAGGTAATTTGTATCTAATGCTGCAGAGGGAGGAGGGGGTAAGATGGAGGGGAGAGAGAGAGATAGCAAATATTGGTGTCTTGTTTGAGTTTATGTTCTTATGTTCTACACTCTGGTTATCGTAATTTATATCTTAACGAAAACTGTAATAGTATAGCAGAAAGTTTATATAATAATAATACAAAAATAATAATAATAATTGAAGATTGTCACGCAGTATTTCCCACATTTCCCACCTGGGAAAGTGTTTTCAATTTGTCATATGAATGAAATGGTAACCAGTTCAACGTTTTGCACTCTGGCAGGATTGCGTGTATTCGTATATATATATATGGGGAAGTGGAACAGAATTCTTCCTCCGTAAGCCATGCGTGTCGTAAGAGGCGACTAAAATGCCGGGAGCAAGGGGCTTGTAACACCTTCTCCTGTATATATTACTAAATGTAAAAGGAGAAAGTTTCGTTTTCCCTTTTCGGCCACCCCGCTTCGGTGGGAAACGACCGACGTGTTGAAAGAAAGAATATATGTACATGCGCACTTCTCTAACTTCTGAATTTCTTCTAAATCTCTCGTAGTATTTCCTTTCAGGACCCTTGAAACAAGGGTCTACTAACCCATCCTTCTGTTATTTATTAAAGACTAGGTAGAAATTTATTAGTCTGAATTGCTTGAATGTTCATGGATGTAGAGAAGATAAAAAACAAATGGTTTTAATGTTGAAAACTATGCGAGGCCGGATGTCTTATGTAACATCAAGGAGAAACTAACTTAGAATTTCTTGGAATGATTTCAGTGGGGTGGACTACAAGAGTGGGTAAACTGGGTATATCTGGGAGAACTGGAACTCAGGGAAGGAGTACTGGCAAAATTAAATGATCACCGGTGGAAAGGAAGGAGAGAGCATTGATTTTTAAATTCAAGAATTATACAGATGAGTGTTCAAGTGGGATGTGAGAAGCGGGCTATTGTGTCTGTGTACCTGGAGGCTAGAGGAGTGTGGAAGAGAGTTTGAACTAAGTTAGAGAATGATTGCTGTGGGGACCTGAATTATAAAGTGGGAGAATGATTGCTGTGGGGACCTGAATTATAAAGTGGGAGAATGATTGCTGTGGGGACCTGAATTATAAAGTGGGAGAATGATTGCTGTGGGGACCTGAATTATAAAGTGGGAGAATGATTGCTGTGGGGACCTGAATTATAAAGTGGGAGAATGATTGCTGTGGGGACCTGAATTATAAAGTGGGAGAATGATTGATGTGGGGACCTGAATTATAAAGTGGGAGAATGATTGATGTGGGGACCTGAATTATAAGGTAAGAGAGACTATGATAAAAAGAATAATAGGCAAGCTTGAAATACCATAGGTAAATAATAATGGAAGTCCATTTAACTGAATTATGTATAAAATAGGTAATACTTTAAAAAAAATGGATAAATAAGTTTACGTTATATGATGTGGATATAACAGAATGATAAAGCGCAATATATACATTATATATATGGTGTGAGGCCATTTAATTTCTCTCTCACGCGGCTACCCAGAAGAAATGTGAAGCAGCAGCATCGTGTTTGATAGAGTTGTGAAAATGTAACAGTTGGTAGCCTTTTGTTGCATGGTGCTGGCTAAGGATGATTCTTTGCAATGACGCAAGTTCCTGTCGGGTTCTTTGTAGAACATTTCCGCGTTCTTCCAGTACTTGTGATGTTCCTCTTAAGTCGAGTGTATGATGGAAGCGTTGCAGGTGTCATCTAGGGTAATGGTCCAAGTCAGACCGAAACGTCGTCATTATAAGTTTCCGCTTCCCATGTGCGTGTTATGTATTGTTTCAGTCACGGTATTGTCCCTTTTTACTCTTTGCAAAAAAAATATTTATGTTAAAGAACACAAAGACACAATACCGTGACTGAAACAATATACAAACCAGCATATAGGAGAAAGAAACTTTATAACAACGTTTCGGTCCAACATTCACCATTAACTAGTCACACTGTACGGGTTACTTGTGTAATATTTATGTTCTTGAGCATATATGGAAAGATGACTCCCAGTTTCTCCTAGGTAGAATTTGTTACATTCCCCACATGGTGAAGCGTATACTCCTGCTACACTGATCTACCTGGAGGGTATTCCGGTGATCAACGCCCCCCGAGGCCCGGTCCACGACCAGGCTTCCCAGTGGATCAGGGTCTGAGGCCTGGATGCATCATAGGAATCTCTTCCTATAGGTGTCCTGTTGCTCGATTGGTAGCGCACTCAGCTCACACATTGAGGTCCATCGTTCGATCCCCGGTACAGGTTGGAACATCAGGACTTGTTTCCTTAAAACACCTGCTGTCCTTCACCTAGCATTAAAATAGGCACTTGGGTATTAGTGGACTGGTGTGGGTCGCATCCTGGGGACAAAATGGAAATAAATGGTATAAAATACCGACACAATGGAAAATAAACACATAAGCAGTATAATGTGATCCTTTATTGACAACGTTTCGCCCACACAGTGGGCTTTATCGAGCTTTATCGAGTCTGTGACTCGATAAAGCCCACTGCGTGGGCGAAACGTTGTCAATAAAGGATCACATTATACTGCTTATGTGTTTATTTTTCCACTGGGGACAAAGTTGACCTAATTTGCCCGAAATGTTCTGCATAACAAGGTGCTTTCTATATAGTAGTATGTTAATGATGTCAGCTATGGCCTGTATACCTTGCACATGTACTTGTAGAAAATAAAGATTATTATTATTATTATTATTATTATTATTATTATTATTATTATTATTATTATTATTATTATTATTATTATTATTATTATTATTGTTATTATTATAATTATTCATATAGGATTAAAAATCTATATTTCTCGGCTGACGTTGTTAAGGGAACTGAAAGTCGTTTATTTTCCCCAGTGTTTACAATCTTTTACAAAGTATGGAGGGAAGTGTAAGAGAGTGAAGGGTCGGGTTATTGGAATTCTTTTCGGAATTCGGGACTGGAGATACTGATAGCTCTTAGGGGGAAAAAAAACCACACAATAATCACACCTCTTTGTGGGTTCGCGTCGCTGTGTGAGTAGATGTGAGTAAAGTCATTGTGGGATTTTCTGTAGACTCTGAAAGAGTGTGTGTTGGGGAACTCAATAATAAGGAATTGTGGCGAGTTTGGCACCTCATCTAATTATAAAAATAAAACAGCTGTGTTCTTAATTATGTTAAACCGTTTAATGTTACGAGATATAGTGTAAAGTGGAGTCACACGAGAGTTTTACTGACGTGTTTCTAACGCTTTGGCTTTACTAACATGTTTCGCCCACGTATTGGCTTTACGAAGTCCCCTGCTTGATCGAAACGTCATTAAAGCATCTTTATAACTACGGTGTTTTACACCGTGGGTTTAGCACTTAGTTATAATAATAATAATAATAAAATATTACTAACAAATCCTTTTATATCTTTCGTAATTATGTTATATTTCCTTTCACATTAACAATTAATATTTTCTTCCAATAATTTCTCCTCTTCATCCCATTATTTTGACATTTCCTTCAGCAACTTGTAAGTATTTCCATTTAAATGTTACGTATATATGCTTTAATACGTATGCAAGGAGATATGAAACACAGGTGAAATTCTTTATGTTTCAGCAATATGCATGGCCCGTCTTCAGTCAGATCCGCTGAAGAGGGGCTCTGATCTGAGGCCGAAGCATACATGATCTCTCGCTTACCTGTGTTTTTGTGTTTGATCGAGCGGTTCCTCGCTTTACATACACCAATGTTTGTGATGTTTTAAGCAGAGGGCAGTTATGTATACACTGTGTGTGTGTATGTGTGTGGGGGTGTATAATATGATTTAGATTATCCGGTCGCGATTCCCACACTGAGGGGATCAGTCCCACAGTTAAGATTTAATTCCACTGTGAAGAAAATTCCCACGGTTATGGTGTAATTCCCACAGTGAAGATAATTCCCACAGTTATGGTATAATTCCCGTAGTAAAGATAATCCTAACAGTTAAGACATAATTCCCAAAGTTAAGACAATTCCCACAGTGAAGATAATTCCCATATTGAAGATAATTCCCACAACTAAGACATATTTCCCACAGTGAAGATAATTCCCCCAGTGAAGATAATTCCCACAGTGAAGATAATTCCCAGTGAAGATAATTCCCACAGTGAAGATAATTCCCCAAGTGAAGATAATTCCCACAGTGAAGATAATTCCCACAGTGAAGATAATTCCCACAAAAGTACAATTCCCACAGGGGACAAACAAGTCCCGGTGGACATCCGTATATTTGTATGCGTAATTGTGCGTATGCATGTACGTATGTTTGTATGCGTATAAATATTAATGCATATGTACACATAAATTAATAATTTTGAATGAAATGAGTTGGCTGATGCATCGCCAAGTACTTCCCCACTCAAACAAAATATAAACAAAAAAAATTGAATTTTTTGGGGTTAGGGGAAATTTTTTAATTAATTCTGCCATACTAACTGGCTTTATGTATTTACATTTGTACTCGAAAACAATATACTATATATACTATTTTTCATATATACATTATATATATATATATATATATATATATATATATATATATATATATATATATATATATATATATATATATATATATATATTCAAGCTAAAACGAACAGTAGACTAATTTGATGGAACACAAATGTTTACTTTTTGGCCGTTTAAATTGTGATGCTTCGGTGTAGAATGATTTTGAAATTTTGTTGAAATGGACGATTAAGATAACAAAACGCGGTGTTATCTTTGTTAAGAAATAACACAGTGGAAGCTCCGAAACACAAGCGTGTGTGTGTAAGCATGTGGATGGCTTAGTTTGTGTTGCGTGGGCTGTCAGGACGGTAGAGGGTTGTTTGTGGGCTGTCTAGGTAGCAGTGTGTGTGTGTGTTAGGTGTTTAAGTGGGCCACTGTGTGGGATCATGAGCTTTCTGTTGGCAGTGTGAGTATTTGCAAGCTATATAAATGGCAACACATTCTGTCATGATGACAGAAAGTGTTGCTAAGCTTTCTAAGTAGTATCAATGCATGTCTCTAAGCTATCTAAATAGTAGTATAAGTTTCTAAACTTCTAAATAGTAGTGGTAGTGCATTTTTCTAATCTAAATAATAGTAGTGTATGTTTCAAAGTTTTCTAAATAATAGTAGTGTATGTTTCAAAGTTTTCTAAATAGTAGTGTGTTTCTAAATAACTCATGTGGCAGATTCCGTTTCTAAGTAACATATGTGGCAGGGTACATGCCCTGGAAGATATCACTGTGGCAGGTTACATGCTCTGGAAGATATCATTGTGGCAGAGTACATGCTCTGGAAGATTTCACTGTGGCAGGGTACATGCTTTCCAAGATATCACTGTGGCAGGGTACATGTTTTGCAAGATATCACTGTGGCAGGGTACATGCTTTCCAAGATATTACTGTGGCAGGGTACATGCTTTCCAAGATTTCACTGTGGCAGGGTACATGCTTTCCAAGATATTACTGTGGCAGGGTACATGCTTTCCAAGATATCACTGTGGCAGGGTACATGCTTTCCAAGATATCACTGTGGCAGGGTACATGCTTTCCAAGATATCACTGTGGCAGGGTACACTTTTCAAAACTACCTAAGCAGCAGTGCATGGTTCAAAGCTCTCTATATGACAAAGTGCGTATTTCAAAACCCGTTTTTGACATCCGAGAATGCTGTTTAGACAGCGAAGTACGTAATTCTAAGCAACAGGGTGTATATTTCTCATCTTAGAGTGTAGCAGAGTGTATCTTGAGAGTTTAGGGACTTGTTACTAGATAACCTTACTTGACACGACTCTGTGATGTATTGTCCTGAGGGACTCATGTAGTTACGAAGTTTTTAACCTTATGTAAACAGATGCCATTTTGAGGGACCACGAGTTTTTTGGTAAGATGGAGAAAAACGGGAGATAGAGGGAGAGGTGAATGGAAAGATAGGGAAGGGGGAGAAATGGGAAGAATGAAGTGATGGGAAGGCTCGACAGCTGGAGGAGAGAGATAAGGAAGAGGATGGAAAGAATTAATAAAAACTTAAAAGAGAAAAAAAAGTGGGAACAGATGTGTCGCACTATGTAACAGGTGTCCCGACAAGTGTGAAAAAATATTGAAGACGGTGAATCTAGCCAGAGGGAACAACACCCTCTGGAGGTACGACTGAACACCATTCAACGTTACATAGCGTGAGTTTCGATTATTTTTTATGATGGGAGATGTGGCAAGGCAGTCAGAGGTCTTAATCACATGCACTGAAGCCAGGGACGGATCTACTATGAAACTAATGCTTAAAATTTTTGAGGTCCACTGTATGAGAAGGGGTTATGAAGGGGCCCTCATAACAGCAAGTTTCAGGGACCCAGAAATGTAGGTCCGCCACTAAAGGTTCAGTTAGTGGATCTTCCTAGAGGTGAGAGTCGTGTGTTGACACACTGGTCCTGAATTCTGGCAATTACAACATCATCGACAGAATAAGAGAGGAAGAGGGGAAGGAGGAGGTAGAAAAGAAGTATATTTTCTTTACATTATCAATCCTGAGGGGATAATAACTAAGGATAACACAAACAAGCCAAGATACCTCTCCACTCCTACGATAACAGAAGCCAACAGGCAAACAGCTCATCCTCCGTTAACAGGAGCAACAGGCAAACAGCTCATCCTCCGTTAACATGAGCAACATGCAAACAGCTCATCCTCCGTTAACATGAGCAACAGGCAAACAACTCATCCTCCTTTAACAGAAGCAACAGGCAAACAGCTCATCCTCCGTTAACAGGAGCAACAGGCGTACGGCACATCCTCAAACCAAGATCAGAAACGTTTAAACTTTTTCCTATGTAAATACTAGGCATTATGTCTGACAGTGTGAGAAAATCCGTTCCCCTTGTGTAGGCTCGACCCTCCGTCCATTAATATAGATAGAAACACGTTACCTAACTGTGCTTACCGAGACAGTGAATTACAAATTACACATTACAAATTGGTCTAACTGGAAGAGTAAAGGTAGAGCGGTTGGGCTGACAATCAAAGGGATCCAGGTTCGACTTCCAGGCTGGGAGAGATGCATAAGGCAAGTCTTGCTAGAGCTGCTGCACAAGTAAACAGTTAACTGAGTGCTGCTTGATGACCCGCAGCTGGAGCTTTTGGTCATCTGACCGAAGCCTTCCACTGGCTTACCCCTCCACCCCTATTTAATCAGTTAGTGTTGAAAGAAGGACTAACGTTCTAAATCCAGCTTCTACTAGAACAACGTTTAGCTCAGTGTTAGAGCTTTATCAAGCTGAGAAACACTGAGAAAAATACTGACGTGAACTGACAGTATTTTAGAGATTTATTAAGCTCTTAAAGCCCGTTGTTCCACGTCACTTTCCCCAACACTGCACTCATTTTCTTCATCAGTCACCTATGTGGAACTCTATCTAAAACTTTATTCACATTCAGATGAAACTTTATTTATATCATAATTAACAGAGAAAAATATCTAAAAATCATTATTTTTTTTTAACGTAATTTTCGCCTGAGTACTGTCAGCAGTATGCCCGTCAGACAACACCTGAGTACTGTCAGCAGTATGCCTGTCAGACAACACCTGAGTACTGTCAGCAGTATGCCCGTCAGACAACACCTGAGTACTGTCAGCAGTATGCCCGTCAGACAACACCTGAGTACTGTCAGCAGTATGCCCGTCAGACAACACCTGAGTACTGTCAGCAGTATGCCCGTCAGACAACACCTGAGTACTGTCAGCAGTATGCCTGTCAGACAACACCTGAGCGGCTAACTTAGCTGTAAGTTGGGGCTAACAGCTGTAGCCTGAGAATTCAAACTCTGTAAAACAAATGAAACTGTCCAGCGTGAGTAGTAAGTACCGTATTTTCCGGCATATAAGACGCACGACAGAAGTATCGTAACGGTAAACTAAAAATCGTATCCTTTGAGTTACGCTAAAACGTAACTCAAAGCCTACCCTTGACCCTGACCTTCAGCATATAAGGCGCAGGTTGATTTTCAAAGACACTTTGTGCCAGAAAACTAAGTTTATCTAGGAACAATTACACATAAGTACAATTATCATACATAGCAACACATGTGTAAAATTTCCAGCGATCATTTATGAAATTGAAAACGAAATTGTAGCAGTCACTTGTTCAATGAGGAGCCAGCGGGTAATGCTCTTTGAGAGTCGAGTGTGGGCTGGCCCAGCTGCTGTTATATCGTTACCTTCACCAAGATTATCATTACTGCCATGATTACAGTGTTAATAACCTATTAACCCTTTCATTTAGCTGCCAACAAGAGGGTGGGAGAGAAAGGAGAGGGGGAGGAGGGAGAGGAATAGCAGGGATAGGATGAGAGACAAGGAGGGTGAGGATGAAGTATAGGAGGAGAGAGGAAGGATAAATGAGAGGTAGAGAAGGAACGAAGAGAGTTAGAGGAGTAAAGAGAGAGAGCGAGAAGAGATGGGATGAAAGAGAAGAAAAGGAGGATAAGAGAGAGAGAGAGAGAAAGAGATGAGTAACAGCTCTTAGCTTGTAAATAAAGATAGGAATCCTAAATCTAACTTTGTAGAACCCGGTGTAAAGAAAATAAAGAGAGAGAAAGAGAGGAGGAGAGGGGAAAGAAAAGAAAGGGAGAGGTAAAGGAAAATGGAAGAAGAAGGAAAGAGAGGGATCTTAGATTTATCGTCTTTGGCCAAAAAAAAGTCTCATTTTCCTCTCCTCACAAAAGCAACAACCTTCACTGTAAACTTGGATGGTGAATTGGAATAAATCCCAGGCAGGGTCAACTTTCTCTGGCAAGCTGACACAAAAAGAAAACTGACATTGGGGAACCAGGGCTCTGAACCTGGTAGTCCTGGCCCGAGGAACGACAGGAAAACTAAAACTGGGAACCAGGGCTCTGAAACCTGGTAGTCCTGGCCCGAGGAACGACACGAAAAGTATCATCAGGAACCAGGACTCTGAAACCTTGTAGTCCTGGGCCAAGGAACGACCCAAAAAGTAACATCAGGAACCAGGGCTCTGAAACCTGGTAGTCCTGGCCCGAGGAACGACCCGAAAAATGACATCAAGAACCAGGGCTTTGAAACCTTTTAGTCCTGGGCCAAGGAACGACCCGAAAAGTAACATCAGGAACCAGGGCTCTGAAACCTGGAAGTCTGGTCCGAGGAACGACACGAAAACTCTCTCGATGCAACAATCCTTCTCGGAAATTATCAAGACGGTAATGTTGCAACAATTAGAAAAAAAATAGAAAGGAGAACTGATAGTTAGTCAGGAAAGAACTTGTAGTTTATCCATCAGCTGGCCATTAAAACCTTGTATTGCTGTGAGATGTTGACCTATACTTTTAGGCTATTTACTGCCAAGATGCAGGTCTTAGACCCAGATATCCAACCTCACTGGCTATCTACACGATAGCAAAAGAACTGACAGCCCAAACCGAGGCTATCTGCAGACCGCCTTTGTTTTCAACCCCAGCGATTCTGAATATATTGGCCTATATATACTGGTTCCCTCACTCTTTCGTGTTAGTTGACTTTGTAAATGGTCCAAGTATGACCGAAACGTCGTCATAAGCGGTATTGTGCCTTTTTGTTCTCTGTAGATAAATGGATCGGAGAACCGAAACGTTGATGAGTGAAACACCTGGGTATCTTTACTGTGGAGACGTTTCGCCAGTAGGTGGCTTCATCAGTCCAATACAGAGAAGAATGGTGGAAGATCAGAAGGAGTTCGAGGTAATCAGTCCCTCAGACTGGAGTCAATGTGATAAGTCCATCAATCTTTTATCAGTCTTGGACTACAAACAAGTATCTGCTCTAAGCCAAGCGTCCCAGGCTGTTGGTGCCAGCGACCCGCATGGAACAGTTACTGAGAGCTCTTGGTAGAACCACTGACGGCAGAACCACGGGCAGCAGAACTACGGACATCACCTTGTACGTTGGGATTAAGAGGCCAGACCCGACCGGACCCGACCAGACCTCGCCAGACCCGACCAGTCCCGACCAGACCCGATCAGGACTGCTTCAGAAAGACCCCATCAGGCAGAGTTAATATTCATCCCGGAATTCACGGAGACTCTCTTGTTACCGGGAGTATTGTCTCTTGTTGGTGTATCTCTCTCTCTCTCTCTCTCTCTCTCTCTCTCTCTCTCTCTCTCTCTCTCTCTCTCTCTCTGCTAGGATGTATATCAAGGAAACTGTCTTTCTTAGAAGCGTATATCTATAACACTGCCCAGACGCATCACAGTCGTAAGAGAGGGAGTGACGCCACTTTACGGGGATGGAATTGCGTAACTGGAGGACGGTAGACTGGGAGGGAAGGAGGGAGGGAAGGAGTATCGGAGACATGGAGGAAAAGATTGTTGGAGGGAGGGAGGCTGGGAGTGGCAGAGACGAGGAAGGTTGGAGAAAGGAAGAGATGGATTGTTGGAGGGAGGGTTGGAGAGAGGAGGGGAGGGAGAGAGAGAGTTTCTGTAAAAATACCGGAAGGATTATGATAGGTGTTAATGTTAAGGAGAGTGAGGGAGAAATGAAGGAGTACAGAAGGTATAATAATAATAATAATAATATTATTATTATTATTATAATAATAATAATAATATTATTATTATTATTATTCTGGTTTTTCTTATTACTATTGTTGTTTTTATTATTATTACAATTATTATTGATAATGTTATTGGTGTTACTTTTATTGTTTTTATTATTATTAGCAGTAGTAGTAGTAGTAGTAGTTGTAGTAATAGTAGTAGTAGTATTTGTATAATTAGTAGTAGTATTTATATTATTATTATTATTATTATTGTAATTATCACTATCATCATTATCACAATCATCATCGCACCCTGCCTGCCGTCTGATACGGTAATCCCCTCACACCTTTAATAAGAGAACAATTACTTAGCAGTTGGCATCGTGGACCCCTGGTACTGCCTGTGTCTCCGAAGTATTGTTGTACGATCACTGTCTGCCACTCTATCACCCTTGAGATCTATTGTATGGCTTTTCCTATGTATTGTACTCAGTATGTATTGTATATTATCTGTACTGGACCCATTATGTATCTTATCTGTATTATACACAGTATGTATTGTATCTCGTCTGTGTTGTACACAGTATGTATTGTGTCTTGTATTGTATCGTGTCAGTACTGGACACCTATTTTGTAATGGATCTCGCTTTTGGATGTGTATATACCCCGTTTTGGGAGGTCTATATACCTCGGTTTTGTGTTATATACCTCGGATTTGTAGTCCTATGTACCTCATTTTTTGAAGCCTATGTACCTCATTTTTGGAAGCCTATATATCTCGTTTTTAGAGGCCTATATACCTCGTTTTGGAGGCCTATATACCTCATTTTTTGTAAACCTATATACCTCATTTTTGGAGACCTATAAACCACATTTTTGGATGCCTATATACCTCATTTTTGGAGACCTATTTATTTTACTTTAGAGGTCAAAATACCACAACAAGGTCCATTTCCCCTCACTTCTGTTTCTTCCTCGCCTCTTATTTCTCACCGTCTCACTCTTCCTGAAAGGGGAAATTCCCCTCTTTCCTCTATATTCATTCTCTTCCTTCCTATTCCTCCCTTCCTCCCTCGAGTCGCCTCTCCCTTGGCCTCCCGTCATGTATTTTTCCGTTTTTTATCGTTAGTTTTATTTATCGCTCGTTCTTTATTTATCGTTCATTCTTTATTTATCGTTCCATCGCTGAACTTTTTGGCTGTCAGAGTTACCAACTATTTTTGAAGAGAGCAAAAAAAAAAAATCACATTTCATCAAGTCTAGAAAAGCCAATACGAATTTTCTTTGAAAGTCCACTTGACTAAGAGTCTATAATAGATCAATAATTAATGAAAACCTATAATTACAGAGAGAGGGGAAATAGTTAGGGATAATTTGAACGATAAGAGAAATTTAGATATGTGGCTCAGTGGAAATAAGTCAAGGACCCCCAATAATAATAATAATAATAATAATAATAATAATAATAATAATAATAATAATAATAATAATTAATAATAATAATAATAATAATAATAATAATAATAATAAATAATAATAATAATAATAATAATTTTAATAATAATAATAATATAATAATAATAATTAATAATAATAATAATAATAATAATAATAATAATAATAATAATAAGTGAATAATAATAATAATAAGAAGAATAAGAGTAAGAATAATAATAACAAAAATAATAAAAATAAGAAGAATCTTTACTTCTACAAGTACATGTACAAGTTATACAGACCATAGCTGACATCAGTGACTTACTATATAGAAAGTACCTTGTTATGCAGAGCATTTCTGGCAAATTAGGCTAATTTTGTCCCCAGGATGCGACCCACACCAGTCCACTAACACCCAGGTACCTACTTGCTGCTAAGTGAACATGGACAGCAGGTGTCTTAAGAAAACACGCCCAATGTTTCCACCCGTACCGGAGATCGAACCATGGACCTCAGTGTGTGAGCCGAGTGCGCTACCAACCGAGCCATGGAAATAAATCATTCACACAATGTATAGATAATTGTGCTTATGTGTACCTGTGCCTTACATACTTAATCAACTGCCACGATGTGGCAACAGTGCCATTGTTATTACTCCCACGGGGGCAGCGCTAAACCCTCGAGGGTCAAACAGCGCCTCGTAGGTATGAGGGAGGGTTAGGAGGTAATTTTGAGAGGGAGGGGAGGGAGGGGTCAGGTTCAAAGCCAGGCCAGGTGCATGCTACTCCAGTTCCTCGCATCGTGAGACCTTCTCTGGCATCTCTGTTCAGTTGGGGTTTGAAGCCTACCGACTACACACGAGGGGTCGTGAAGGCTGCACGGTAACCTCTCTACTACCAGCCAACAATATTTTAATACCTAAGATGCAAATTAAATTAAATTCTGAACATATATACACTGAAATATATATATATCCTTCTCAGTGTATATATCCAGTGTCATCGCTTGAAGAATATGGCAACTCTCTGCCCTATGGCGCATGATTGCCATTGGGGAATTTTAATTATTTTTTTTCACAAAATTAATGTAATTGTATATAATTTTGCATTATAATATAAATTATAGATGCCTTGGTTTTGGGTGACCAATGTTGATGATTAAGACTGAGTTGTTTGTTTGAATGAAGTGGTGTAATGTGTATAGGGAGATAGATTATTAGGTTAGGGAGGGTGAGGGAGGAGGGTGAGGGAGAGTGAGTGATGGACGAGTGGAAGGAGGGGGAGGAAAGAGAGGGAGAAACACGTAGAGGGAGGGTTATATGGATGGAACTAAGACATTTTACGAATTTCTTCAAGATCTCTCTCTCACTCTCTCTCTCTCTCTCTATGTATCTATCTACCTCTCTTCCCATATTTGTCTCCCTCCCATCTCTCTCCATCACTATTCCCTCACATGGACACACAATTCCGCCTCTTCAATGCACAAATCACAAAAAAAATCCACCAGGAATTTACACCCATTGTGACAGCCTGGCAGATCCTTGTTTGCCGTACGACACCTTGGGCCAGTGAGGAACCAACCCGCTGCCGGGATGGACAGTGCTGCCAGTGCCGCGACGTGGTACGGACAAAGGACTAGTGTAGGATATGTGACTATATACATCCATACACACGTCTATATACACCTATATAAATAGTTTGTGTGTGCGCGAAACGAGGTAAATCACCCAGGAAGGATGTAAGAGGCGCACGTTTCGGAGGGCAGTGGAATTTCTTCTCAGTTGAAGTGAAACGTAGAAACGTTCGGTTTATTCTTTATGTCATCTCTATGGTAAGTTTTGATTTACGTTGTTGAAAACTATACATTATTTTTGTTTATAGTAGACTAGAGTCACAGCTCCTGGCCCCAGGCACACGTGATAATACATTATGTACATTTATTCTAACATAACCCAATGAAGTCAATATCTAAACGAACATATATATATATATATATATATATATATATATATATATATATATATATATATATATATATATATATATATATATATATATATATATATATATATATATATATAGCTGAGGAGCAGTGAGTTACTCTCATTCATGGGTCAAACGGAATCCTGTCAAACGTTTTGCACTCTGACAGGTTGGCTGGATATTTTATGTCTGCCTCACAAACACGTAAAATTCCCTTCAAAATTCTATTTTCTTTTACTATATGCATTACTTTCCAACGTGTTTCTTAATATTTCTTATTGTAATATTTTCTTCCATATGTAGAAGGTCTTGAGAGAGACCGGGCCGCGGTCGATGCCTCCCCATCCGGGGAATATTAAGAGGGAACAACGTCATAATAACTGCAACAATATAAGTTACAGTATTTTATATATATGTTTCAAGGGAGGTGCCTTGATGCTCTACCAAAGTGCTCTTGATCTAAGGAATAAGAATTATTCTCCACATATTCTTGATAATAATAATAATAATAATAATAATAGTAATAATAATAATAATAAAAGTAATAATATTAATAATAATAATATTAACAATAATAATAATAATATTAACAATAATACTAATAATAATAATAATAATAATAATAATAAGAATAATGAAAGTAATAATATTATTAATAATAATAATAATAAAGTAATAATAATAATAATAATAATAATAATAATAATAATAATAATAATTTCTAAGAAATATAGTATACAACTGATTCGCGGTTAGTTAACATTACAAACACATGTTATACTCCAGCTCCTGGTTATGCAGATCATTTTGGGCAATCTTCACATTAACCCATAACTGAAGTCCGTTTATATAATTAAGTTGGGGTACAAATAATTCCCCAGTTCATCACCTGTGATATTCCCGGTACCTGTGATATTCCCGGTACCTGTGATATTCCCGGTACCTGTGATATTTCCGGTACCTGTGATATTCCTGGTACCTGTGATATTCCCGGTACCTGTGATATTCCCGGTACCTGTGATATTCCCGGTACCTGTGATATTCCCGGTACCTGTGATATTCCCGGTACCTGTGATATTCCCGGTACCTGTGATATTCCCGGTACCTGTGATATTCCTGGTACCTGTAATATTCCCGGTACCTGTGATATTCCCGGTACCTGTGATATTCCTGGTACCTGTTATATTCCCGGTACCTGTGATATTCCCGGTACCTGTGATATTCTCGGTACCTGTGATATTCCCGGTACCTGTGATATTCCCGGTACCTGTGATATTCCCGGTACCTGTGATATTCCCGGTAACTTTAACAATTTGGTATATGATGTGAGGCATTTAGGGATCTTTTCAATAGTTGTTAAAACGTTTACAATTGTGAGTGTGTACGCTGAGACACAATGATGGTGGGGACAACAAGAAACTGAGTGATAATGAGGGGAGATAGAGGGTAGAGGTTAATTAAGAGAGATAATACACAAATTATTCTACTTTTTACTACCACTTACCTGGAGTTTACCTGGAGAGAGTTCCGGGGGTCAACGTCCCCGCGGCCTGGGCTATGACCAGGTCTCTACTGCTACTTCCCTTACCAACATCATCTCTACCTCCACTTCCTTCCTCTCTCTTTGTCCCGTCCGTGTCCCTCTCCCCTATATACACTGGCTCCCTCACTTTGTGTGTTAGTGTGACTTGTAAATGGTCCAAGTCGGACCGAAACGTCGTCACAACCTTCACTCTATGTGTGGGTTATTTGTGTATTGTTCCAGTCACGGTATTGTGGGATTTGACCTAATTAATTTGAAGTAGAATTTAGATCACGGGATCGTTTACGTCTCACACTGAGCCAGTAAAGCACCTAAATTCCTGGGAACGCCTTCAAGTTTTGAACATGTACTCATTGGAGCGGAGCAGAGAGAGATACATGATAATATATACCTGGAAATTAATCGAGGGTCTGGTCCCAAATCTGCACACTGCCATAACAACATACTGGAGTGAGAGATATGGGAGAAAGTGTAAAATAAACCCAGTGAGGAGCAGGGGTGCGGTGGGGACAATACGGGAGCACTGTATTAACATCCGGGGTCCCAGACTATTCAACATCTTACCAGAAGATATCCGAAACACGGCTGGAACAAGTGTAGAAGCCTTCAAGAGGAAACTGGACAAGTATCTTCACCAGGTGCCAGATCAACCAGGCTGTGATGGATATGTGGGGCAGCGAGCCTCCGATAGTGAAACTCTTGAAACTCTTCAAAGGTATATCAAAGGTAAAGGAGGTGTTAAACTACGTTTTACAAGCAGGTGGCTGATACGAAGCATTTTTTTTTTGCATCTTCGGGAAGGAAGTTCCAAAGTTTAGGTCGCTTTTATTCGCATAGAGTTCTTGGAGAGGTCAAGTTGAAACACCTGGCGTGTCAAAGAAGTACTTGTTTCTTATATTGTTTCTCTGAGTCGTGTTATGTCACCTGTTTACCTGTCAAGAATACTTCAGTCTCTAAAATACGAATTAAAATAAACACACCTCTCGGTGTATATATTTATGTATGCACGTACCCCCAAGTAAGTAAGTAAGTAAGTAAGTAAGTAAGTAAGTAAGTAAGTAAGTAAGTAAGTAAGTAAGTAAGTAAGTAAGGGAGTAAGTTGTGTTGTTGGGTGCTCGAGACTTTGTGAAGACGGTCATTTTTCTTGACCTTCCTTAATTAACTCAAAAGAAGTTTAATGATATAACTTTTGTTGATTACTTTTTTGTTATTCACTTCGAAGGTAAATGATCATTAATCAGTTTCTGATTATACCTGTGATATACCTGTAGTATTCCCCCTTATATAATAACTATGATATACCCAGGATATACAAGCGGTATAACTATGATATACCCGTGATCGGTTTCGAGAGTGTGTCTATGAAAATATATATATATATATATATATATATATATATATATATATATATATATATATATATATATATATATATATATATATATATATACAATTTTTATTATTACCAGTAGTAATAGTATTTTTTTAAGTTCATTTTGACATACTAAACCCGTAGGGGCTCATACAAGAAGACTGGCAGGTATTATCAACAACAACGTCAACACCATCAATAACGACCACCACAACAACAACAACATCCCTAACAACATTTATGTTAACAACAGACAACAATCACAGCTAAGTGATATTAAACAGGTATGTTAAACAGCTAAAAAGAAAAAAAAGTCTTAGTCTTAGCCACTTACGACATGGCAGAGGCTTCAAAGACTTCCCCCTAAGACGTGTACCAGACGTGTCTTGGTGTGGAGGGAAGGAAGGGATGATGGAGGAGGGGAGGGAATGGAGGGGAAATGGTGTGTAGGGAGGGAAGGGATGATGGAGGAGGGGAGGGAATGGAGGGGAAATGATGGTGTGTACATTAATGATTTTTTTCCCCCTCGAATAAAATAGGATACATCAGCAGTGTGCTGCTGCCCCCCCATTCTAGTTACACAGTGGGAACACGGAAGAGGAGGGGTGATTCTGGGAAGGGGGTGATAGTTGGTAGGGAGGGGTGAGAAGGAAGGCAAGGGGAGGCCATTAAGTAGAAGCTCCGGGGCTCAGGCACTTCTGACGTCACTCGTAAAGTGTTGTAAGTGACGCCAGGAAAAGTGGTGGCGGAGACTCTTTTTAAAGTGGCCGTCCTGGGCCGTGTTGCTGCTGGCAGGGAGAGCAAGGAAGAAGGCAGGGAGAGCAAGGAAGAAGGCAGGGAGTGCAAGGAAGAAGGCAGGGAGAGCAAGGAAGAAGGCAGGGAGAGCAAGGATGAAGGCAGGGAGAGCAAGGAAGAAGGCAGGGAGAGCAAGGAAGAAGGCAGGGAGAGCAAGGATGAAGGCAGGGAGAGCAAGGAAGAAGGCAGGGAGAGCAAGGATGAAGGCAGGGAGAGCAAGGATGAAGGCAGGGAGAGCAAGGATGAAGGCAGGGAGAGCAAGGAAGAAGGCAGGGAGAGCAAGGAAGAAGGCAGGGAGAGCAAGGATGAAGGCAGGGAGAGCAAGGAAGAAGGCAGGGAGAGCAAGGATGAAGGCAGGGAGAGCAAGGATGAAGGCAGGGAGAGCAAGGATGAAAGGGGAAGGAGAGAGAGTTAAGAAGAAAGTAAAGGGAAGAAAGGCACGGGGATCTTTGACAAAAAAAAAAAAAACTGGCAGAAAGGTAGCAAGTTATCGATTGTTCTGACATACGCCAGAAGAGAGAGAGAGAGAGAGAGAGAGAGAGAGAGAGAGAGAGAGAGAGAGCCGCAACACGTTTCCGCTCTCCTGGTCTAGACAGCAGAGGTTTAAATTTCACATTATATTACAACATGTTTATGCTGGTGTTGGTGTTGTTTATGTTTAGAACGTAGCAATATTTTTGTTTTATTGCGCAGCCCTCATGACCAACACACACACACACACACACACACACACACACACACCTAATGAAGAGTGACCATAAAAAGAAGAAACATTAATGCACATTAATGCAATCGGAGATTTTACCTATAAATAAACATGGTCAGTTTATGAGGCTGGACCAGCAAACACATGGTCAATAAAATTTCTAAATATAACAGATGGATTTTTTATGTATCGTCAAGAACGCCGATGGAAATTAGTCAAGGACCCCAATGGGAATTAGTCAAGGGCCCCAATGGAAATAAGTCAAGGACCCCAATGGAAATTAGTTAAGGACCCCAATGGGAATTAGTCAAGGGCCCCAATGGAAATAAGTCAAGGACCCCAATGGAAATTAGTCAAGGACCCCAATGGAAATTAGTCAAGGGCCCCAATGGAAATAAGTCAAGGACCCCAATGGAAATTAGTCAAGGGCCCCAATGGAAATTAGTCAAGGGCCCCAATGGAAATTAGTCAAGGGCCCCAATGAAAATAAGTCAAGGACCCCAATGAAAATAAGTCAAAGACCCCAATGGAAATAAGTCAAGAACCCTCAATGGAAAAAAGTCAAGGACCCCACTGGAAATAAGTCAAGGACTCCAATGGAAATAAGTCACTTTGTCTGACTTTTAAGGGTTATCCTAGCTAATTTACACTATGTATGATAATTGTATTTATCTATACCTGTACCTAAATAAACTTACAAACAGAAGTGACGTGAGACGTAAATACAAACTGTCAGTATTAGACGTCAACATTTACTAGACGGAGAGAGAGAGAGAGAGAGAGAGAGAGAGAGAGAGAGAGAGAGAGAGAGAGTAATTTTCAACATAAACAGCATAAACCACCCGGACAGAATTAACATGTTCTTCTGGAAATAACATGAGCTGTCACACTGGGGACTTAGGAGAGGGAAAAAAAAGACATAAGCAGGAAAAACTAGATTACAAGTAAGAAAAATATTTTGCGTAATGATATTAGAGTCGCCTCAGTGGGATGTGATATTATAAAGCATAGATGTACATAAACTTTACAGATATGTACTATAATTGTACAAAGGACAGATGTACATGTAATGGAATAAATATATGAAGAGGAATTAGTTGACAATAGCAAATTAGTACTTATTGAAGTTTGTTGCCAAAAATAATTGAATGGTGAAGACGAAATATCAAGAATCAAGGACCAAAGATCAAGGAATAAGAAATGATAACTGACGTAGAAGAGAAAATAAGTGAAGTATTCAATAAGAGGCTTCGGGGTATTTACCAAATGAGAAAAGTCTAATATAAACAGATAATTAAAACGGAGGATATTGCAATATCTTTAAAAAAAAGGAAGTAAAGAAATCACTAATGGACACTGAAAACAATAAGAGCAGACAGGATATCAATATATGTTATCAAAGAATAAGCAGAACAATTACTCTATCCACTTTGAATTTTGTTTACAATTTTACCACAGGAATGTAAATTGGCGGAGAACTGGAAGATAGCACACACAGGGAACAATCTTTTCAACAATCTTTACAGGGAACAATCTTTTCAACAATCTTTACAGGGAACAATCTTTTCAACAATCTTTACAGGGAACAATCTTTTGAACTAAAAATTGGTTTTGACGATATGTTGTTGAAATATTGAGGGGGAGAAAATCGCTAGAGGAACGAGGATAAATATACGGGATGTTTTAAAGACATGGCCACAATTTCAAAGCAGACTGCTTAGAAATTGGGTCTGTCGCTTTGAAACACCTTGTATACTTAGTAATTCAGTCTGTTGATTCATGTATATTAAATCTGTTAAGCTGTGACGTCGGTGTTGTGGAATTTGCTCAAGAAAGATATGAATGGGCAAATTATGTTTATGTGGACTTCGAGAAAGTTTTTGATGAAAGATCTCCATGGAAGATTAATCTGGAGGCTGTCATATACAGAAAATGGGATCCGATATAATGGGGAAAATGTGGTGGGTGGGGAGGCGTCATTAGCGGGATGCCACAGGGATCTGTCGTTGCTCCGATAGTGTTTTAATTTAGATAAATGACTAATGGATATATATATATATATGTGTGTGTGTGTGTGTGTGTGTGTGTGTGTGTGTGTGTGTGTGTGTGTGTGTGTGTGTGTGTGTGTGTGTGTTGTGGATGATGTAAAAACTAAAGTGAAAAAAATTAATATAAATCACTACACTATGACAGATGAAGTGAGAAAATAGAGAGTCAGCTCCGCTATTTATTGGCTTAGAGAGAAATCATTAGTGTCAGTAATTTATTTGTGTATGTTCATCTGTCTCCTGGGATTATCTCTGCTTTTACAGTATGATATTTGGGGCTGAGGGTTGAAGGATTTGTCCAGACAGTATTCGCTACTCAATAGCTGGTCTTTGAGTCCCTTGGAAAGTTATATCCTGCGGCTTATTTATAAGGTCAGTATCATGTTTTTTGCTCTCAGTCATTAATACCTAAAGTTCAACCACATCATTTGAGGTGTTAGGTAACTCTGTGTAAATGAGCGACTCCTTGACTCACAGGTCAAACTCACTTTCCCTTGTTGTCTGTTCTTTCTTTTGTAATTAAGTTGGACCCATTGAATTTGACTATTTGCAAAAAGAAAAGACGTGGTACTACTTGTTGGTTGGGGGAATTTTTTGATAAGCACGAAAGAAGATTACTAACAAATCTATAGTTGTCTCCAAGAGGGAATTCGAAAAATTAATAAAAAAAAAAATCCTGATTAGCCGGGTTGTGGTGCATATATTGGACTGCGGGCAGCGGGCACTAACAGCTTGATGGATCAAGCCAGCAACCAGGAGTCCTGGTTTCCAGCCATCCGTGTTCAGAAACCCCAGGCACAGAATTTACGCATTTCGACTTTCTATTGGCCTTGATTTGTTGTGACAGAGTTTGCAACTGGTGTTACTATATCTGTACCAGCACTATATTCACTCTTTCTTTCTCTCTTTTTTTTTTTCTCTCTCTCACACACACACACACACATACACACAGCGCTCTTGCTTCACGCACGGAGGGCCCGGGTTCAATTCCCGGCGGGGCGGAAACATTTCGAAGTGTTTCGTTACACACACACACACACACACACACACATACATACAACAGGCGTAGTGTCTAATCGACATGTGCCTAGGACAAAATGGTAACTAACACACACACACACACACACACACACACATATTGGATTGTAAGAAGGCGTATGACACAGTTCCACACAAGAGATTAGTGCAGAAGCTGGAGGACCAGGCAGGGGTAACAGGGAAGGCACTACAATGGATCAGGGAATACCTGTCAGGAAGACAGCAGCGAGTCATGGTACGTGGCGAGGTGTCAGAGTGGGCGCCGGTGACGAGTGGGGTTCCACAGGGGTCAGTCCTTGGACCGGTGCTGTTTCTGGTATTTGTGAACATGACGGAAGGAATAGACTCCGAAGTGTACTTGTTTGCAGATGATGTGAAGTTGATGAAAAGAATTCAATCGGAAGAGGACCAGGCAGAACTACAAAGGGATCTGGACAGGCTGCAAGCCTGGTCCAACAATTGGTTCCTGGAGTTCAACCCCACCAAGTGCAAAGTCATGAAGATTGGGGAAGGGCAAAGAAGACCGCAGACGGAGTACAGTCTAGGGGGCCAGACACTACAAACCTCAATCAAGGAAAAAGATCTTGGAGTGAGTATAACACCAGGCACATCTCCTGAGGCGCACATCAACCAAATAACTGCTGCAGCATATGGGCGCCTAGCAAACCTAAGAACAGCATTCCGACATCTTAATAAAGAATCGTTCAGGACCTTGTACACTGTGTACGTTAGGCCCATACTGGAGTATGCAGCACCAGTTTGGAACCCACATTTATCCAAGCACGTAAAGAAACTAGAGAAAGTGCAAAGGTTTACAACAAGACTAGTCCCGGAGCTAAGGGGTATGTCCTACGAGGGGAGGTTAAGGGAAATCGACCTGACGACACTGGAGGACAGGAGAGATAGGGGGGACATGATAATGACATATAAGATACTGAGAGGAATTGACAAGGTGGACAAAGACAGAATGTTCCAGAGATGGGACACAGCAACAAGGGGACACAGTTGGAAGTTGAAGACTCAGATGAATCACAGAGATGTTAGGAAGTATTTCTTCAGTCACAGAGTGGTCGGGAAGTGGAATAGTTTGGGAAGCGATGTAGTGGAGGCAGGTTCCATACATAGCTTTAGGAAGAGGTATGATAAAGCTCATGGCGCAGGGAGAGTGACCCAGTAGCGGCCAGTGAAGAGGCGTGGGCCAGGAGCTATGACTCGACCCCTGCAA